>VUQK01032030.1:9401-26112 GCA_015106715.1 Bujurquina vittata
TTTTACGGATTGTTGATGTGTGGGTTTGTGTGTGTGTGTGTGTGTGTGTGTGTGTGTGTGCGTGTGTGTGCGTGTGTGTGCGTGTGTGTGCGTGTGTGTGCGTGTGTGTGCGTGTGTGTGTGTGTCAGAACTTTAAATCTCACATTAGCAAAAGTATTCAGAACATGTGTTGACACAGCTTAAAAACAGCAACCATCAAACTCTGTAGAAGTGTGCAAATGAACTGCGGCATGACATAGATTGGGACGAGGCTATAAAACTCTTTCTAAAGCTACAAGCAGTCCCAAAAGCACGGTGACCTCGATAACTGTCAAAAAGAAGAAGTCTGAAACCACCAAACCTCTTGGATCCCTGATGAAACTGTATCCAAACTTGACCTGAATGGTCACTCGAACAGAGTTTAGAAGTCCTCCCAGGAGGATAACCATTTCAGGGGCTCACCATCAATCCTGCCTTCAGGATAGACGAAAACCAGGTTTGGCTTTAGGACGAGTCTGACTGTCCTTGAATGGCCCACCCAAGGACCTCCATGTGCTGTTTAAGGTTTTAAAACAAACAAAACAACTTTTATAACCCTGCCTTTCAGTTTTTTTTTTAAATTGTGTTTCTTTTCTCTTTTTTTTTTAAGAATCAGTGTGCCAGGCATTTGGTTAATACCATTTTTTAAATCCTCTTTAGCTTAGTCGCTGCCTAGATTATAAGGCGGGATGATCATACAAGACAACTGGCACACGTTCCTGCAGAAATATAGTTAAGCTGTGTTTCAACTGCCCTGCCTCCATTTAACCCATGCCAGTTATATTCTATCCGAGCGCACATGTTAATATTATTGTCAGTGATTCAATACAGATTTTGTTTGGTCATAATTCCTGTTTTGATATTCTCAGTCTAATCACCTTAGGACTGAAGCTGATCTGCTTACATATGTAATCTTGTAGTCTCTCAGATGCTAACATGTTATTCCATCTGCAGCTAAGAGCTGGGCCATAGTGCTAATTCCATGTCTCACATTTTACTACACCACCCAGCTAGGACCATGCAGCTTCCAACAGATTTCCCAGCTACAGAAAGACAGACTCCCGACCGCATTACATTCCTGAATCTCTTTGTGACTAGTTGGTTTAAACGGTTCAAATGGTTGGTCCACTTGACTGATCATTGATTAACCAAAAAAGAAGAATACAGCCACTGTGACTTTCATGCCTTTTTTGAAAAGGGTCATGAAATGAAGCGTAAATCAGACTACGCGTACGGCTGTGAGAGACTGCCCCCACTGGGTAGCATCCACATGAATGTCATTGCCACTGCTAATGTTATTCAGTTATTCAGTAATGTTATGGCTTACAAGTGTGCTATATAACAACATTTCATTCAATATTAGCTTTTTGGGGTTATTATTTTGTTTTTGAATATAATTAAGTTCATTACATACAGTACAGAATGCATAGTGTGTGCACACTTTGCACACACATTATTATACAGCGTTTTCCACTGCACCGTCATTATTGGGTGAAGGTTAATTGCTTCCTTTCGTTTGAGAGGAAAACATTTTATTTAATTAAAAATTAGTTACCTGCACACATTTACATTATGCCATTGTTACATTATTCTAATGTTAACTGCAGCTGGGAGCAGGTACTATTACTGTAGCTCCATTCAAGGAAAATTTTATTCCCTATAACTGACAGTTACCCTTCACAAAGCATTGCTTTTACAAGTTAAGTAAACAGTAGTGTGTTCCTTATGTTACATAACTGTTATATGTTGTACTGTTCTTGAGGGAAATATGAGAAAAACTGAAGGCATGCGTGCACACTGTGCACAGATTCTTCATGATGACGAGTCATTTTTAACTGCATCCTGTCATCCTAAATCTGCGAATGATGAGACGTGACAGAATACCAGTGGCCTAGTTATGAGCAGTGCCATTTATGTGAAAGGAAATCAAATGTAGATACTAAATATGTTTCACTGAAAGTAACGGCACAGGAAAAATGCTCATCTGTTGCATTGTAACATAGGGTGAAGGGGGTTTATGCTTATTGACAGTCAATATCCCCAAGTCAAATTACATTCATACTGAATGTAAAACATTATAAAAGGATATGATAAAGCCTTTATGGTGAGAACACAGCCATCTCTGTAGATCTGTTGTGAGGCTCGGTGCTTATGTAGCCATAAATAGATTTCTGACAGTAATTGTTTTGATTAAAGGGCGTAACAAAATGTCACGTAGCCAGTGGTTCGAGATGAAGGCAGGTACAAAGCAAGTAGACAAAAATAGTAAAGTACGTTATTGTTTTTTAAATAATATGTCAAAATACAGTGATTTATTCACATTCCTGAATGTGGATCTATTGAATGTAACTGGCTCGGGAACAATTAAAAATGCTGGAATCTCATTATTAAGGCAACCAGCTACCATTGAAGTAAAAGTTTTACCCCAGATTAATTATTTCTCAATGTTTCCATTCAGATGTACAGCCATATGGTTTCAGTCACTAGACTCCAACGTCATAAAGGTCTACTGGAAAAACAAAAAAATCTCAAATCAATTTTTCCGCTCTTCAGAAAAACAAATGTAAAGGAGGTTCAGAAACCCCTAATTTAAGCTAACCAGAGAGATTATGTTATCAGATAGATTCACCCCCAAATGGATCCCACAGAATTATATCAAATAGACTGTAAGAACACCTCCCCTTTATTACTGCTTAAAAAACCCTCCAGCGACACAGCCTGGTGGAAAACCCTTGAGATTACAAACTCCCGAATGGAACCCTGTAGGCTCTCTTCAACCTGGCACAACCCAGACTTTTCGATTAACAGAGCAGAACATGGGAGCAGAAAGGAATCACACACCTCCATCACTGCTTTCATATCAGCTACAAAGATGCTTTGCTGTGCTTCACAGCCCTTTACAGTGACCTACATTTGTAAAAGAGATCGAAATGCTTTCTCCAAAAAAAGAAAAAGACCTCTTTAAGTTGTGTATCGATTAATTTCAAATGCTGACTCGGTAAGTGGAACAAACAATTGAAACTCAAAAGACTTTCCACTGATTTTTTTCACAGATTTGTAAAAAATACAATTTCAAAAAATACCAATTTACAACTCATTCAATACAAAATCCTGCACAGAACTCATATCATACAACACATGTTCAATAAAATGGGTTTCTCTGATCCTGATATTTGCATTCAATGTAATTAAAACAGCATAGACACATTTCTACGCATTATGGCTCTGCTTATCTGTCCATCAATGTAGGCTTGTAGTCACTCAAACGTCTTCCTCCATCTTGCACTACAGAGTCCCATTATCTCCTTATTTGTGCTTACTCAGCGACATAACCTCAATCAGTTTTCAAATCAAACACACTAAACCCTCAATCACAGCTCTAGCCATCGCCAAGACAACAATCCTTGTTGATTGGAAAGATAAACAATCGCTTAATATTAATTAATCGCTTAATCATTGGTTGAATCTCCTGATTGAACACATATTAATGTAAGAGCATCCGACTCCTTAAAAACAGAACAAAGCACTTTATTCAAATGTGATCTCCAATCATTAACTTATTAAATATAATTCTAGAATTTTGATTTTGCTTGTCAGCGAATGCCACGGTGGATGCTATCAAGGTTACTATCTAAACGTATTATTATTGATTTGATTTATTTAAATGTACAATTTACATTACATTGCCACTGCTGTTACTGATACAAGTTGAGTGTTTGTATTATTATTATTCTAATCTGGGTTGCAGGTTCAAGATCCTGCTCAATAGTACTGTCTTCTCTGGCAGTTATCACAATCACAATGCACTGTTCTGCCAAACATATTTGTCGCTCAGTATTTTTGCTTGCAGGCAGCAACTGATCACTCCAGGGGCTCCAGCATAAGTTAACTGGGTCTTTTATTCCTTTTAATCCTGGGGGGGGGGAGACCCTTATTTTGCAATGGGGGCTGTATAGTTGACCAGTTCTGCCTGGACAGTGTGTGCAGTAAACCTATGCATGCACAGAGCTTAAACTACAACATTAATGTAGTTACAAAACTAAGAGCTTACTTATCTCTAAACACAATTATATCTTGAGCTTTGGTACGGGGAGACAATCACAGTTTAACCACAATCTGCCATGTTACCCAGCAGGATGCAGTTGCAATGTCACTTGATGAAAATAGGTGAACTGTTTGTGTAAGTAAATCTGATACTAACAGTGAAACCTGATGTCTGTAAGTGCAAACCAATTTCAATCTAAATGGCACAGCAGTGTACTAAACTCACAGGAGACCCCCCTTCATCCTGTTTTCCTCCAGGACCTTAAACCCGTGCTCAAACACAAAGAGAAAAGATGAGCCAAAACTGAGAGAGGACAGAGATGCAGAGATAAAGAAGGGGGAAAAAACAAAAGAAAGACTGCGTTAGAGAGAAAAGAGAGATATTGAGTCTGGTGAGTGACAGTGATGAAGGATGTGCTCTTTTAGGGGGAGGCACTAAAGACTTTTTTCCACCTCATACTGCATTGGGGCCTGAACTGTGAGCGAGAGGACAGCAGGAGCAGGAGTCTTAATGATCTTCGAAGAAAAGCCTTATTCCGAGCAGTCAAGTGGAAACTTGGATAATTATTACATTGATCCTACAAACACATCCTGTCTTGCAGCTTATTTCATTCTCCACTCATACACTCTGTGTGGAATACAACTTTCACATGACAGAAGTTCACAGGAAGGAAGCAGGCGTGTCACTTAAACTCCAGTCTTTTTGCATCTCACCAGAAATCTATACACAGCACTTTATGTCTTTAATGCCAACAAGGCCGAGAGATTAAATGCACAGTGTAATAACCAACAACCGCAGATGGCTGACAATGGTGGGGAGAGGTGGGCTGCAAATAAGAGCTTCATCCAGACGTGCTATGTAGCAGAATCCTGAACCTTAACAATTCTGTCAATGTTCTTTAAAAAGTTATTAGCCACACTTAAAATCACAATATTGATTCCACAGTGATGAGAGTCCTTTAGAAAAAAAAGGTTTATGGTGGAAGAGCTTTACTCAAATGAAACTTGAATGTGAATTCTGGGTGAATTTCCCACTCTGGATAGCATTAAAGATATGTTCAAATGCTAGAACCAAAGAAGAACTGGGCCTGTATGTATCAAACTGCCAGAATCAAGTGTTATACTTAGCCCATGTGCGGTGTTCATATTTTTGTTATTCAGGCACTGTTGGCAGGTCTGATAGAGACCAAACACATTAATGTTATTAAATCAATACACCATAACAATTTATGTTAAAATACTTAACTTTACTTTATCTCAAGGTACTTTATCTTGGTGCTGTGTAGCAGAAGAGAGGCTTTGAGGCAGGACACTCAGGAGGGAACATGAACACTGGATAAAGGAAGGTCTTAGGATGTGTTCATACAGTGTGTTGCTGGATAGTGATCGTTGTAACTGTTGCTTTTTAAGTTACTCATCCTGTTGCTGTATTTTGGGTCATAAGGTCATTCTGAATTGCAGGACAAGAAGCAATTTGAGTGGCATTTAAACTAATGAAAGGTATTTAAACTACTACTACTACTCTAACTTTAAGAATATACAGCAAAATAGTATTTTGGTCCTTCTTGAATCACTCTGTGCTGAACACCAAACTTCTATACTTCCTTACAAAGCCTAAACAGCATCCATCCAACCCCTATTGACTGCATGCTTACATATACATGTTCAGTGCACTCATTTCAGCTGAAATTAATATTCTGCCCATGTTTCCAACTTACAGGGTATATTAAGCACATACCATGATACCACATAGCATGGAGCTATTTTTTAAAACAAGCTGGTTTCAACTGTTCTAAATGACCTCCGTCCACACCAGCTACACCTAAATTGCTTTATCTTCTTCTTAGTGAAAAATACTTAACACTATACACCTAATACTATATACAGCAGTTTAACAGTATTTAATTTTTAAATCCCTTCACCACTTTAACATGTTTCCGATCCAAGAATGCAACCAAGTTATTTTCTGCACATCTACTTAGTGAAACTTTGTTTTAACAATGTGTTTTGGAAGAACCTGGCATCCTTGTGTCCTGCACGTCCCCACTGACTGTCTGACTACAACATCTGATGGAAGCCCTGTGGTTCGTGCTTGGTACAGTAACAGGACAGTGAAGCAGTGACAGACCGAGAGTTGGAAGATTGAGGCCTCTAAACACTGCTGAGCGAGAGAATGGAGAAGCAAGGCAAAGTGAAACAGAATGGGGAGGGGGGGGGGTTTGGTGTGTCTGTTGCCACAGCAACAGGCATCACTGTATGGTTGTCTGATTAATTGAGTTGACAAATGCTAGAGCTGCCGCGTGGAAGCAAGAATATTCTCATCTGTGATGCTGTGTTAAGAGAGTTCGTATGTGTTCTTTTCTGGAAGCTGTAAGTACAGTACCAGTAAATAGCTTGGACCGCTACTCTATCTCCATGGCATATTTGGCACATCATGTGTTCTTACAGGCTACTTAATCTAAAACCTAAAGGTCCCGGATCAGCAATTATTTAAGTTGTTTAGTATATTGTTTATAATTAGCAACACTTCATGCAACCTCCTGCAATATGAGTGCCAGCCTTATATTTCCTCTCCTTTTACCTGGAACAGTGTTCAGTAATAAAACTTCTCACCTGTTTGCATCTATTCTTTACATTACCGCCATCTTGTGGCTGCAGTTGGTAATTGTTGCACCTTTTGTTCTCATTAACAAAGGCTCGAGTTTGTCAAGCTGAGAGGCCAGCAGCTTTTTTCTGGTTGTTTGCGCGTGTGTATTGTGAACAAACCTCTGGTCTTTGACAGAAGACTGATGGGAGATTAGCATGCGAGGCAAGCTGCCGCTGGCTCTGCTTTCACTGCTCTGAGATCAGTTAGTGAAACCAGAGCTAGCATTAGCGAGCAGACAAGCTGTAATTTTTAACTGTAACAGATAAAGTTCTTCTTACTGACCATCTTGACTAACGTTGGTTAAATAAATGTGTAAAAACTTTAACCAGCTGTTTTGCTATTACTCCATCTTCATTTTCATGAATATTTTACTCTCTCTGTAGATATATTCAGTTAACCTTGTCACAGAGTGCTAAAGTGTTGTATTTCAGTTGTGACCTTATTTGTTATTAATAAATGTATTGTTCTTTATCAAATCAAGGTGCAGGCCTGCTTTTGAGCTTTTTAGGAGCTGTTTTTAGAGATATGCATGCTCTAAAATCTAGGCAGTGCTGTGAGGTTCTGCCATGGTTTTGGTCAACCTTTTCTTATTTTGAGCCTGATGTAGCTGTCACAAGGAACATTATTTACTTGGAATGCAAGGGCAAAGTTATCAGGACAGGCATTATTAGTGCTGGAGGATTCCTCAAAGCTCTGGCTCTTTCAAGTAACTCTTTCAACTATTTCAAGTTAAGCAAGCAGAACTTAACTTGGAGCATCAAAGGAAGGCTGAATACACACTGAGGCAAAAGGAGAGACACTGGACATCGACCCATTGTACAGCGGCCTAACACTGCTGCACCACCAGTTAGCATCTAAATAAAACATAATTCCAACAAAAAAAAGATGAGTCCATCTGCTGACGAGATTGTTGCCATTAAAAGAGCGCTCAACATGCTGAGAAAGGAGGTTTCTGTTGTTAGAGAGCAGCAGATAACAATAATGAGCATGGATGAGGAAGTGAAAGCATTGAGGCTTCTAAACACAGCGAAGGATAGAAGGATTGTTTCTCTGGACGACTGGGTTGCTGAGCTTGAGTAATACATTCAAATGAAAGAAATCATAGTGGCTGGACTAATGACCAAAACCTGCCCATATGTCTGGGCAGTGACGATGATGAACGGTGAGAAACCAAATGACCAGGATGTTGAATTGGTGGAGAAACAGGTAATAGCCCTCCTAAATGCTAAGGGAATTGTGGTGGAGGGAAAAGATATTGAAGCTTGTCCTTCACTTCAACAGAGAAACAAGACTGACAAATCATCCACTCAGCGCCGGTCAACTCGCCATGGTTTGACTCGCAACGATCTTGTTTCAGCTTGTAGTGGAACGGTTCACAGCTGAGTGTGAAGCGGCTGAGTGTGAAGTGAAGTCTGACGCCATGGTCCTCAGCCAGAAAAGGGTGGACTGCCCTCTCTAGCTCAGGGACGAGTTGCTGCTCCAAGTGGAGGAGTTAAAGTATATCGGGGTCTTGTTCACGAGTGACGGGAGAAAAGAGCAGGAGATCGAGAGACGGATTGGGGCAGCTTCTGCAGTGATGGGGACGCTGCACCGGTCTTTTGAGTAGAAGAGGGAGCTTAGTGTAAAAGCGAAGCTGTCGATCTACCAGTCAATCTATGTTCTTACCCTCACTAATGGTCACAAGCTTTGAGTAGTGACCGAAAGAATAAGCTCGTGAATACAAGCGGCAGAAATTAGTTTCCTTCGAAGTGTGGCCAATCCGGGAGGGCCTCAGAGTAGAGCCCCTGCTCCTCCACATTGAAAGGAGCCAGTTGTCGTGGCTCGGGCATCTGGATAGGATGCCTCCTGGGCACCTCTTGGGTGAGGTGTTCCGGGCATGTCCCAGCAGGAGGAGGCCCCAGGGCAGACTCAGGACATGCTTGAGAGATATATCTCTCGGTTGGCCCCCCGGAATGCCTTGGGGTCCCTCCTGATGAGCTGGTGGAGGTAGCTGGGGAGAGGGAAGCCTGGGCTTCTCTGCTTATCTCTGCCCCCGCAACCTGGCCAGAGATAAGCGGAAGAGAAAGGATGGATGGATGGATGGCTGGATGGATGGATGGATGGATGGATGGATGGATGGATGGATGGATGGATGGATGGATGGATGGATGGATGGAGGTGTTCTATCAGGTTGAGGCAGTCACGTTGGAACAGGAGGGGGCCATACCCAAACTGTTCCTACAAAGCTGGGAGGATGAAATTGTCGAAAATGTCTTGGTATGCTTAGGCATTAAGAGTTCCTTTCAAGAGAATTAAGGGGCCAAGCCCAACTCCTGAAAAGCACCCCCACACCATAACCCCTGTAACATTTTGGGATGTGTTCGGTGGTGAAGAAGAGGCGGCAAACGTGATCAGCAGACAGTCAAAAACATATAATCACACTGGTAATGGGAATTCCACAGTGTTGTCCTTTAATAAACGCTCTTCACCAACCTAATAAGCACGGTTGAACGGCTGCTGATGTACAAATAATAAGCAGTCTTCATACAACCCGTAACATCACAAGAAGTTTTGGGAGACAGAGAAAGAGATCTGTCTCGGAGCATACATTCATCCGCCACGTTTCTTGCGCGCTCTCTACAGAGAAGCAGCGGCAGACACTTGTGACATCACTGCCAAGACAACACACAATTACAACTGTTACACCCCCCTCCACCAAACTTTACACTTGGCACAATGCAGTCAGACAATTCACCTGAAAACCCCCAAACTCAGAATCCTCCATCAGATTGCCAAACAAAGAAGCGTGATTCATCACTCCAGAGAACACGTCTCCACTGCTCTAGAGTCCAGTGGCGCCATGCATTACGCCACTGCATCCGACACTTTGCATTGTTCTTGGTGATGTAAGGCTTGGATGCAGCTGCCATGGAATCCCATTCATGAAGCTCTCTGCACACTGTTCATGAGCTGATCTGAAGGCCACATGAAGTTTGGAGGTCGGTAGTGATTGACTCTGCAGAAAGTTGGTGACCTCTGTGCACTATGACCCTCAGCATCCACTGACCCACTCTGTGATTTTATGTGGCCTACCACTTCATGACTGACTTCCTGTCCATCCCAATCGCTTCCACTTTGTTACAATAACACTAACAATTGACTATAGAATATTTAGTAGTGAGGAAATTTCACGACTGGACTTGTTGCACAGGTATCATCCTGTCATGGTACCACGCTGGAATTCGCTGAGCTCCTGGGATCGACTCATTCTTTCCCTAATGTTTGTAGAAGCAGTCTGCATGCCTAGGCACTTGGTTTATACACCTGTGGCCATGGAAGTGACTGGTAGGGATGGGAATCGAGAACCGGTTCTTGTAGAGAACCGGCTCCCAGTAATTTATTTCCTTGGAATCATTAGTCAGCTTGCTTAACGATTCCACTTATCGATTCCACTGACGTGAGGATGCATTTGCAATTACGTCACACGTGTTCACACACAGTTCAGAATATATCCAACAGCGTCAAGACAGAAGCATCAAGATAAAAAGCATTACAAAATCATGTTCACAGTGTTTCAACGGCAGCAGCAGCTGTTCTAGGTGCGGTCTGTGCACGCTGAAAGCACAAAAAGCGGAGAAGGTGAACTCGCGAAAGGAAACATCCAAAAACGTCCAAAACAGCAGCGCTTTTACCTCAAACCACCATTAAAACCTTTACTTTGAAAGAGCTGGATGACCTTCATCAACCACCTGATCAGTAAGTGCCAAAATGAAGAAAAGAGAACTTTGTAGCGCTATTTGTTTCAAAGCAAAAAACTGCAGTATGGAAGTTAAAATATCCAGATGAATTGTTAATACAAAAAAGTATTTCTAATCAGATCACTCGATTAATCAATGGAATAGTTGCAACCCTATTTTTCTGTATGCTTTCACTATACTGTATCAATAATCTCCATCTCCTGTAACATTTAGTTGATGAGGACTGCCAGAGTTTGGCTGGCCAGAGGCTGCTTCTCGCACACCTTGTGATTGTATTTTTTGTTAAAATGTTAAAATATTCATAGAGTTAATTTTGAAAGAGGAATCCTTTTTGTATATACCAGATTTCATTTTGTTACACTTAAAAATTAAAAATAGTTACATTAAAAAGAGTTAATGCAAACCAACCCATTTGTGGTATATTTTACTCACTAACCCAATGAGAATCGATAAGAGAATCAATAAGGAATCGAATCGATAAGTGATATCGATAATGGAATCGGAATCGCTAAATTCTTATCCCATCCCTAGTAACTGGAACACCTGAATTCAATGATTTCCATGGGTGAGTGAATACCTTTGGCAATATAAAATACTTTTCATCCAGAATATGGAGGAACTGCAAAAATAAAGTCTCACATACCAAGAATACACATCCCAACCACAACATTTACTGATAGTATGCATATATCTCAATAACTAACTGGAAACTTTGCATATGGAATGGAACATGATTTAGATCCAGAAAATAACTTTTATACCAATATTAACAACAGCTGCAATAATTACACAAGCAGGCAGTAAACCTACAGCTGGATGCAGGTCAGATTCTTTCCTTTAACTTTTAAAAATACCCACCCTCCCAATTCATGGGCATAATCCTGGTTATGGTGGTTGCTGTAGGGCAAACACATAACATGTTTTTTTTTTCTCTTTTTTAAAACTGCATGACTAACGGTCTTTCATTGATATCTGTGAATTGGAAGGTGAAATCTGTTTTTTGTCACAAAAACAACACTTTCTAATGGTACTGTAGGGCTCCTGTTAGGCTACTAGTAAAACTACCTGCAGCGTTAGTCAGCCAAGAGATATCAAAAATATTACATTTAGACAGGTTGATTTACGTGTCAAGAAAAAAACAGGTGATTCTGGCGTCACTTTTAAAATGCTCCTTTCTCTGCAACACCTGGAATACATCCCAGGTGTTGCAGATGTAGGGATGTAGCCCTGGGATGTAGCCCATCCCAGGAGCTGCAGTGTCGCCGGTCGTGTTGTCTAAAATTTGCCTCCACAGTTTGCAAACGCCTACATGCTGTGGTTCTCTTATCCACCGCCTTTGGCATACTACATATGTGGCCGGTGTCTTGCCATATACATAAAATGCAATTTTACAAGAAAGTTTATTTAAAAAAAAATTTTTTTTTTTGATGGAATGGCAATGTCTGTATTCTGTATTCTGAATGGATTAAAGTTTATGAGACTTCTCCATTTTGTTGTAAGATGTAATTACACACTGATCAGTGTAAATGTATATGTACTGTATATGTATATGTATATGTATATCTACAATGTATATTTATGAGTACAATATTGTTTTTTCTAGCCTTAAAACAAAACATTTGAAATGTGTATGTTCAAAGTGGCTTATTTGCAGTCTTATAGTAATTTATTAAAGTTTGTCTCTAACCATTTGCATTCATTTTTTTATCTTTGTGTCATTGCTTTGTGTCTCTGCGGTCTGTTTGGTTGTTCTTGTCAGCTAGTTTCTACTTCTGTTCAATGTCTTGAGTGTCTGTGTTTGGATTGCTCTTGTGTACCTGCTTCCCCATGTTGTTAAGTTCATGTTTGTGTCCTGTTTGGTCACTTCCTGTTTTATTTTGACAGTCCCTTGTCCCGTGCGCTTTGTGTTGAGTTTTGCGTTCATTGTGTGTTTAATATTTAATATTGTGTGTTCAGTTGTTCTTTCCTGCTGTCTCCACTCTCTTTAATTACCTTATGCGTATTTAAACCCTCAGTTTTTCTTGTTGTCATGTTGTCTCTGGTTCCCTGATGCATGCGTGCGTGAGTGCGGATTTGTTTTTTCCTCCGTCTTATGATTTCTTCTTGTTTCCAAGGTTCAGTATACTGGACTCCAGTCCGGTCTCGGATTAGGTTTTGTACTGTGTAAGACCCTCCGGCATTAAAGCCGCATCTGGGTCCAACCCTGCCTGCCACACCTTGACAGCTTCATCTGTCTTTATGGTATTTTTGTCTCTCTATTAATGCATCTCTTTACACCATTTTTTTTTATATTTATCTTTCTTTTTTGTGACAAAGTAAAGCAGAATAATTTTCCTTTATGTTATTTTTGTTACTTCATCAGCCTTTTCAGTTTGCTTTGTCTCAAATTCTTTTTCCCTTTAATAAAGTCTGTTTCTATGTATCTCTTGTATCTATTTGTGTTAGCTGTACATCCGTCGCCAGCTCAACAACAATTTAAACTCTTGGATTCCCAACAAGAATTCCTTGTTGAAAGAATGTAAGATTAAAATATTTTTTTGTTTCAAAGACTATAAGAATGTAGTAATATATCACAGAGACAGTACTGCAAAGGTATTTTAACTAATCACTCACTGTTTCATGGTGACTTTACCCTGAACAGCTTGAATAATGCATGATGTCTGATGCTGCTTACCGTTGACAGTTAGATGCACCCAGCTGCCGTTGTGGAAGGTGTCATACTGCTGCTCCAGCATCAGCACCTTACACTCATACCAGCCCTGGTCGTCTGAACGCACATCCTCTATCCGCAGGGAGGACTTGCCGTGCAGACTGGCCCGGCCTGGCCAAGAGGTGCCGGCAGGAAGGAACATGGAGGTGAGAAGGATGGATGAATTTAATTCAATGAAGAAAATGGAGGGAAGGAAAGAACAGGTGAGATGTGAATGAAGAGGAGAGAGAAGAGGAACACCAAATGAATGTTAAATCAAAATCACCCTTTGAATGGCTCAGATATATAGTGGGGGAAATATTTATTTGATTCCTGCTGAATTAGTAAGTTTGCTCACAAAGAAATGTTGAAATTTGTAATTTTTATGGTAGTTTCATTTTAAAGGAGAGAGGAAGAGTATCAACCAAAAAGACCCATTACATAATAGTGATAAATTCATTTGCATGTCTCTGAGTGAAATATGTATTTGATCCCCAAGCAAAACGTGATTTAGTACTTGGTGGAGGAACCGTTGTGGTTGGTCACATGTTTAACAACATCTCAGAAGGGATTTTGGCCCCCTCCTCTTTACAGAAACACTCTAAATCCGTTAAGTTTCTTGGCTGCTGCTTGGCAACTCAACGCTTCGACGCCCTCCACAGATTTTCTGTAGGACTGAGGTCTGGAAACTGGTTAAGCCACTCCATCACCTTAATGTGCCCCCTCCCTAATGCTTTAACAGTTTCTGAAAGTTGAGAAATTGCACGTCACACTAAGCACAGGATTATTATGGTAATTGTTGCAGGAAGTCCTTGAACAGTGGGATATTTGAAATATGTCTTTGCCAACGACGCGTTCTGTGCGTTCTTCCGTTGTTGCCTTTGGCGGCATGATTTGAGTCACTGACATACTGGAAGACCCAGCCATGGCCCATCTTCCATCTTCTGGTTCAAGGAAAGAGGTTCTTATCCAAGATTTTACAATACATGGCCCTGTCCATTGGACCCGGAAAAGCGTCGAGTTGTCCTGAACCCTTGGCAGAAAATAGTCCCCAAAGCGTAATGTTTCCACCTCTGTGCCTGAAAATGACACACATGAGGGGGGACAGCCACTCTGTGGGTGCCGGGCTGTAGATGATCAAATACTTATTTCACTGAATGACATGTAAATCATTTTGTAGCTGGTGATTTTTCTGGATATTTGGTTGATATTTGGTCTCACTCCTTGGTCATGACTGTCGATTTCTTTGTGAGCAAACTTACAAATTCAGCAGGGGATCAAATAATTATCCCCCCAACTGTAAATATGTAGGGCTCAGAGAGTGCACTGTTGGTCCAGAGCCGTGTCTAAACAAAGATACTGCAGCACTCTTAACAACATCAATACAGAGCAACAGCTGCAGTTGGATATGATCTGTGAAATCTCTCATTTACAGATGCAGCCACTTGGAACTGCTGCATCCAGCCAAGTGCCAGCCAGCTTCCAGGTGCTGGGAGTCTCCCCCCGCCCTCCGGCTTTCTGGAGCTGCACTATGAACACGCCCCGTTCATTCAACTGTAGAGTGTCACCAAGAGCAGGCGCTTTCTTCATGAATTTCTTCAGTTTCCAAATGTTTTGACAGCATTTCATGTTGAAATGTTTTCACTCGCTTACAAACTGCTGAGAAAATTTCAATAATGCAAAATAGATCAAATTTTAGTCAGTCTGGCCTTTCATACATTTCCCACTACACTTCACAAACTATCCCAAGCATTCCTTCCTTCATTTCAACCTGCTCCCATTAGGGGTCACAGTGGCAGCGGACCATCTGCCTCCATCTCAGCCACTCCCTAAACAAACCATACGACATAGCAGGTCTCAGTACCTTCTTGTAACTCCTCTCTTTCACTTTTGCTGATATCCTTCTATCACAAACACTTGTCTCCACCCACTACACCCTGCCTGCACGCTCTTCTTCACCTCTACTATACTTTAGAATCAGAGTAATGTTCGGTGAGCTCAGAATGATGGGGATTATACAGTATATGTAATCTGTGTATATTATCTGATTTTAGGGCCCCTCTTAATAAGTTCTAGATTAGCTTTTTTTATATATATATTCTGTGAATAAACTGTAAACTGTCTCATTGACCGTCTGTTGCTTTGGAGGGCTGACGGCAGGCATTTAAACTCCTCTGCCTTCACTACCTCTACTATTTGCATCTTGTTGCACCTCGTGGCTGTTACATCTGTCTCCCTGTCATGTCTCGTTCACACTTTTGAAACAGATTTAAAATGACCTGCTCTTTGACTCTGGTAATAATTATTTGTTTGATGAGTGTTTGTACCTCTGTGTTAGCCCTTCAGCGCCGGCTCCAGCCTCCCATGATCATGAATTAGGTAGTGGAAGAAACTAGACACTTGAGTTTTTATATAGAAACATTTACAGTTCTGTTAAATTATTTTAAATTACTTTTATGATTATACGATGATTCTAGAAGCAATGAGCAAATGTAAAATGCATGAATATTATCACTATCATTCTCATCTCAGCTGTCCAATGAACGCAGCTTCGTGCTTTCTGCTGCCAAATGTCAAACACTATGTGCATGACAGTACTGCCCCAACTGTCCGTCCGTCCGCAGAGACGTATGACTTCTCCTCACAAAGCAAATACTGCCAGAGAAGACAAACTGAATGATCAGCAGCACAATGCATTACAAATGAATGAAGACGGCACACTCACACTGTACCAACTTAGGAAAATGCTTTAACTTGTGTTATTCTACATAGGACCATAATTGACAAAATGACCATCATGTATTATTCTATAAGACATGAAGGTAGTGAAGAAGACCCTGAACCCTTCTTATCTTCCCTGATGTCATTGATCAAGTGAGCAGGACGGTTGTTTATATGTCTGATATCACACCTTTAATTTTTCATTTATCAGTTTGTTGGCTCATTATTTTTTCACACAGTACTTAACTTGAGGGTATTACCACCATTTTTTCCCACCAGTAAACAGTGTTTTTATAAATGTACTGTAAATTGGATACTCTCCAGTTTAATGATTAAAATGTAGATCTTGGCAGATTCACAAACACATCCTACAGGAAAGTCTTGGCAGGTACAGTACGAGAGTGCAAAAGTGTCATTAGTTGTGACGAGCTTCAACTCGTTCCATTTTTAGACATTTTCCCTTAAATTTTACGTGGTTTATTCCCTACATTCATGTTGGGGATTCATGTATGATGACACTATATGACTTGATGTTGCCTTGACTACACAATCAAAAAAGAAAGAATACAGAAAATGTCTAAAATAGATCTCACAATATCAGTTGTTAATAATCTCTTGATTGCACAGTTAAAAAAAGACGTGATTTTCTTCCAGTCTTATGCAGATCCTACACTATCTATATGCAGCATGAGACAAATGTACTGTACCTCAACTTGTATTTTTACTCTAATTAAAGATCATTATTGCTTTTGAAAAAAAGGGAAGGAAATTCAAATACTAAAAGCAAAACAGGATAACAGGATTCATCAATTAAGTAATTGAAATAGAGCTCCGAGCACAGCAAGATATTCTAAA
>VUQK01032035.1:0-14174 GCA_015106715.1 Bujurquina vittata
TCACATGGTGCTGGATCAGACAGTCAAGGTGTTTGTTTATGAGGAATAGAGAGGTGTCGCGTAAATAGTAAACCTACATTTGGCATTGCTACGTATGGAAAAGGGTCACCAAGAAGTCAATGCAAGACAACTTTCATAGTGTTTTTAGCTCTTTTTTTATGTTGACATCAACAGAATCATTTCTGGATTAGAGACATCTTTTTCCGACTTTGAGCTGCTTTTATCAGCCCATGAAAGTGAAAAGACACTGTTTCACTCCTCGATGATCTGAAATTGGTAGCTGCTAGCTGAGAAAACGCTTCATTTATGTTGGTAATTAGGCTCATGTAAATAAAATAAAATAAAATCTAAAAAAAATGAAGAATGGGACATTTTGTACAAGTGAACAATTTGACATTTTCTGAAGCTAAATGGATCTCACTGAGGCTCATTGACAGTTTATGAAAATGGATGCAGCTTTCATAACTCGAGACTTTGGTAGAGGTGTCTGAGAGGAGGATGCTGAAGAAATTCTTCAGTGTTATGGACAATCCATCCCACCCAACAATTTTTCTAATTCTGTACTTGTAAACAGACATAAAAATATATATTTTTGATCCCAAAACTTTCCTTTTGTGGTTCAAACTATTTGGAACAATTTTTTAATTTTCCCATATAATGCCAGTTACTAGTGGTTTTCATTCGGGTGTTAACCTTTTTTTCAGGCTGGTTCCTCTTAAAAAATTGGCTATAAAAATGGGAAAAAAACTTCAAGGATAATAGCTATTTGGGGCAGAAATCATTTTAAAATCCACAAAAGCAAAGTTTGACGGGAATAATGGACATTTGCTCTTGATTTACAATAAAAAGAGTTGGAAAATAACACTTGCTTGTCAATGGCAAAAATTGTGTTACGTAGTGTTTTATAACTCCTCTCCATTCTGACATTTGAAACATTTTACAAATCTGCACACGCACACCAACACACTACTCTTACACCATCCCATCTGTTCTGTTCCAGACAGGATTATTATTACTACTACATTCCCTCTTATTACCGCATTTGCCAGTAACATTAATATTATGATTAACCCTGTGCCACTTTCTGCCTATTTGCACTACTGTACACACTGACATTTGTGTCTGTAGTTCATACTGCTGTTCTTTTCTGTCTAGTTTTTCAGTAGTTGAGCTTTATTTTATTAAATTTCCTTTTGCTGTTTTTACACTCTGACTCTACAGTGTTTGTTTCATTCTTGCACTAAAAGTATATAAAAGGCACAAGAATTCCCCTTAAAGTTCTCATCTTATCTTAGATCAAAGGTGAGCCAATGCAGAAGTACCTTAAACCTGCATTCTTTCTAGTTGTCATCAGAGGGTGACTTCTCTGGTTCCAAAACACATGTATGATTATATAGTGACAGCCCTCAGCTCCTCTGCTCTCTGTGACCTCAGTGGCTAGTTTAAGACTTGCTGAGCACAACATTGGGGCAGGTGATATTCAGAAGGTTGGCGGTTCAGTCCCTGGCTGCTTCAGTCTGCATGCCAAAGTACCCTTGGACAAGATACTGAACGCCAAGTTGCTCCTGATGTAAGAGTGTGATTGTGTGTGAATGTTAGATAGAAAGAGCACTTATATGTAGAAAGAGGTTGTATGAATGTGTCAATGAGATATGCAATATAAAGCTCTTCGAGTGCTCATATAGAGCAGAAAAGTGCTGTATAAGAACCAGTCTATTTACCATGAAGTTTCTCAACTGCAGCCTTTTTTATACTTTGTATTCCATCTTCCGATATCCAGCTCATGTGATACATCCACGAGTAAAGGACGAAAGGTTTTCACTTCTGGTTGCATATAAGCCAGTCTAAGAGTTATAAGTGCATTTTAAAAGGTACTTAAAAAAAGCTGTTTTGAATCCAAGAGGTAACATCCCAGTTGTGCCTCTACATTCGAACTCATGCTGTGCATCTTTGTGATAAGAGAAGCTCATAACAAGTTCTTCCCACTTGAGGAACTCTCAGTCCCGTTCTCGGCTGCAGAATATCAGCTAGTTTGTTTACGCTTTGGCTACGTGTGGAATTTGAATAGCTGCTTCAGCGAGTGTCCTGTTCTCAGTCTGAATGATGTGAGAGCTGTGGGAGGCATGGGAAGCTCCTTGTACATATACATGCTGTCCTTATCTTCCATACACACACTCACACAGACAAATAACATATCTGTATGATGCATAGCTGCTGAAGGAGAATGAGGAAGCTATAAGCTTTTTCTTGTCTTTATCAGTCCACCACTCAATCACTGGCTGTGTGATTGTCTGCCTCACTATCTGACATGTTTCCTTACAGTTGGCCTGCATCAAAGTAGAAAAAGATTAAAGGCCACCAAACAGCACTAAATAGAGAAATGCATGTTAGAAGCAGTTCAGCATATATTTGTGTCCACCCTAGCTCCAAGAGTGCATTCCATCAGAAAGCACAAAAAAGTTAGTAATCCGCTCTCAATATCCTGGTATCTCCTGCTCCAGAGTGCTCCGCAAAGACAGACTGATGAAACGCTTCTTTTTTTTCTCTTGCCAGTGCCCCAGGTCCTCAAGAGCTGCACGGAATTCATCGAGAAGCATGGCGTGGTGGACGGCATTTACCGCCTGTCTGGAATCGCTTCAAATATCCAGAAATTACGGTAAGGAGGCACAAACTAACCAGCAGCCAATATGTGTAACTCAAATGTTTGAGGATCTCACTGTTTCCACAAAAGACGCTCACCAATGCATATCACGTGTGTGGCATTTCCTCAGTATCCTTCGTAATAGTGTGGACCGTGGAACTACATCTTTTAGGGATTTTATGTGGCATTCCCAAGAGAGATGACAGAATACTTTGTGTAAGACTGTGGTGAAAAGCCTTGTATTTTTCTAATGAAGCAACGATATTACAGTGCAGAGGCCTATACTATGAGGCAGGATTTCATCGTCTCCAGATAACTTCAGGGTTAACCCTCAGAGAATACTTCCCTTCTTACCAGGATAAATCGCCACATTAACTTATGCTGTGATTAGATATTAAAAATCAGCAATTGTGAAATAACCACCTATGGACCAATCAGTTCTCTGAAAGGAGTGTCACCACTTCTGGAAGTTCCCGCAGGTCAAGTAAACGTGGTTCCTCAGTCTGCTCTATTTTTAGTGATTTTTTGTTGATAGTTTCTGGACTTTTTGTGAAGTTTTGTGATTAAAGATTATTGAAGTATGAATCTCAACAGAGGATTAGTCTTTGGATATGTTTGGAATCATTAAATTAACAGTGGGCAGCACGGTGGTGTGGTGGTTAGCACTGCTGGCTGTTCCCCCTGTGTTTGCGTGGGTTTTCTCCCACAGTCCAAAGACATGCAGTTACTGAGGTTTGGTTATTTAGTAATTCTAAATTGCCCATAGGTGTGAATGCTTGTCTGTCTCTTTTGTTTTGTCCCTGTGACAGGCTAGTGACCTGTACAGGGTGTACCCTGCCTCTCACCTTATGACAGCAGGGACAGGCTCCAGCTCCTCCTGTGACACTGAATAGGATAAGCAGATAAATAAACAATATTTAATGATAGTGCCAACAGTGCAGGTCTTTCACTAATGCAAAAAAGTAGCTAGTTTTATTCTATGCTGTAGAAAACAGTAAGAATAAAGAAAGGTGCCTAACACATGACATACACATTGTATGGAGAAAAGATTAGCACCAACTTTGATGTGTTTCAGGGGGAAGATGTTTTTTCAAAACACTACTGAGAAGTAGAATTGTTTCATGCTCGGTCTCTACACTCACTGATAGATGCTTATTTCTTCAGAGCAAGTTGGTTTGCTGACTCTGGCTTTGCTCTCTTTCTCTCCCATCAGGCACGAGTTTGACTCTGAGCAGATCCCTGACTTGACCAAAGATGTTTACATCCAGGACATCCACTGTGTTGGCTCGCTCTGTAAGCTCTACTTCAGAGAGCTGCCTAACCCACTGCTCACCTACCAGCTATACGAGAAGTTCTCTGTAAGCAAAGAGCACAGCCGTTTTATACACTAATGTGTGCTTCAGGGCTGATAACTGTTGCAGATTAGGTGTGACTGACACTGCTGACTTTTCAAATGTGATCTCTGTAGAAAAGAAATTAAACTGGTTTATCTTATGGAAATTCTGGAAATTCCTCTTCCAGTCACGGGCCACAGACACCCCTAAAATAATAGCATTGCACTTGACACACCCTGTCATTACAAATGCAGAAAACCACTCTGTGTGTGTGTGACTTAGAATAAAAACTTTCTCTAAGCACAACAGAGCCATCCCGCAGGATGCAGTAACTGCAATGCTGGTTGTTATGGCAGCTGGGCTGAGAAAGGGGGCTTCAAGGTTGCATACTGAAGTTCCCTCTGTGCCTGATGTAGCAGCTTCAACTTGGGATATTGAGTGGATAGAATTAATGTGGGCACACTGCTACATCCCAGTATTATCCATGACTCCCTATCTTCTCATCTTTTGTTTTGCTTGAACTCTGAAGGAGGCTGTATCAGCAGCAACAGACGAAGAACGACTCATCAAAATCCATGATGTCATCCAGCAGCTTCCGCCACCGCATTATAGGTCAGTATAGAGGCACATTGCCCCCCTTTGGCAGGCAAAGGAACAGCAGGTTACAGAATCACTCTGCATTCAGTTGTGTCTTTGATGGCGTTAAAATTAATGCTTTCTGTAATGCTGCTACACTGAATGGAATCTTTGTGTGAAATGTAATGAATTAAATTTCACATACTGTGGGAAATTTCCATATGGCGTTCCACAGAGTCGGACACTGATGCTGTGACGACACAGCTTTATCATGCTCATTAGTCTGCACATCACTGTGGGAGCCAGTGTAATCTGAATATGTGATTCCTTAGGACCTTGGAGTTCCTCATGAGGCACCTTTCCCGCCTGGCAGCATTCAGCTACATAACCAACATGCACAGTAAGAACCTTGCCATCGTTTGGGCACCCAACCTGCTGAGGTGAGAGGTCATCCTGCTTTAGTCAATCTTCTTTTGTTGTGGTGAATAAATTGCAGCTTCATGTTCATGCTCTTCAGGTTCAAGATGCATCTAATCTTTTTATGTGATGTGTATGGAATGAAGTTGCTGTTCTTTTTGGTACCACACACTGTCAGTTTTAGACTTGAATTAGCTTGGGTAATGGGCTGCATGCTGCAGAGAGTGTGTTCTCTCCTGTTTTTAAATGACTCATTCTGCCTGAATCAAAGGATTTAGGCAGCTGTTTGTGGGCGGATGTTTTTCAACCCAACATCACATGTTAGAAATTCATCTTAAAATGATTTTACCCAAACTGACCTTCAGTTTTTCTTTAACTGGAGCTCCGGATTCAATCAAAATGTTCCTTGTTGTCAGGTCAAAACAGATTGAATCTGCCTGCTTCAGTGGCACAGCAGCCTTCATGGAAGTCCGAATCCAGTCTGTAGTGGTGGAGTTCATCCTGAACCATGTTGATGTGCTTTTCAGCACTAAACTCAGCTCACTAATAAGAGAGGGAGCAGGTACAGAGACATTCGACCCCTGTGCACTCACTGAGCTAAATGCAAGTAATTTGCCATTAATTGCTTTATTTCCACATCGTCAGGTCACAACTCCTTGTCACGGCCCAAGTCCCTGCTGGTTTCATCTCCCTCCACAAAACTTCTAAGTCTAGAGGAGGCCCAGGCCAGGACCCAGGCTCAGATCAACTCTCCAGTCACTGAAGACAGCAAATACATTGAAGTGGGTGAAGGTCCAGCTGCTCTGCAGGGCAAGTTCCACACTGTCATTGAGTTTCCCACAGAGAGGTTTGTTTTCCTTTTTTATGTCTTTTTATGAATGAAAAATCCTTGCATGAAGCATCTTCTTCTGGTTTTTGATAAAACTGCAGGGAGAGTAATTTTCCTGCTCCACTGTTCTTTGCAGACTTGTTGAGATTTCTTGACTCCATTAAACCAACTTCCTTCTTGTCGAACATGATTTTTTTTAATCATAGGAAGAGGCCACCTATCAAGTCCAAGAAGTCTCCTGTAGGTAGTTGGCGTTCATTCTTTAACCTGGGCAAGTCTTCCTCTATATCCAAGCGCAAGTTGCACCGCAACCCCAGTGAGCCTAATGAGCTAAAGGCTATGGCTCTTGCTGGTGAGTCCACACACCACATCTACAATAAAAGCTACTTTAGACTAACTAAGCATAGCAGTGACAAGGGTTTAACAGAGTACACAAGACTAACTCTGATGAATGTTGATGGATGTGTTTCAGGAGGCAGAGGAGACACAGCAACATTGAGGTCAGCTAAAAGTGAAGAGTCACTGAGTTCCTTGCATAATGTTGAAGGTAATCATTTGTGACCTCTAGTTCACTTAAACTTTTACTATAAAAAGCTTAATTGGTCAATATCTAGGGGGCATTATTTGTGATTGTCATACCCGTTCCTCCTTCAGGCGAGTCCAAGGTGTACCGTCCTCGGCGGCCGCGCTCCAGCAGCGATGCTCTGTCAGCCTCCTTTAACGGCGAGCTGCTGGACAGCCGGCAGCACTGCAACTCGTATGATAACCTGGATGGCACAGAAGACAGCGACGGAGACGACGGACCCATCTGTGTGCCTGCTCTTATCTCACCTCCGCGCTCAGCAGGTGAAGATGTGGACCTCAGCCCACCAGACATCGGCATGGCTTCTTTGGACTTTGACCCCATGTCATTCCAGTGCAGTCTCCCCGACACCTCCTATGCCTTCCCCGTCGATGATTCACCAGCCAGGGCTGAGGGCTCCACTTTAAAGAGGAGGCAAGGCAAAATCTGTGGTAAAACTAATGGCTCTGATCTCATCTCTGCCTCCTTCATGAGCAGCTTGACCTCCCCCTTATCCACAGACACCAGCAGTGCTGCTGGAGAGAAGGCCGAAAGCAAAAAACTTACCACGTCTTACTCTTTTACTGATAAACCCACGCAGGCTGTGTCACCTATTAAATGTGGAAAGGCCACCAGTTTGACGCCTTTTGTCACGTCAGACACTTTTTCCACAGAGACACATAACAAGATTACAGCTGGACAGGCTGTCTTTCCACAGCCATTATCTCCTCCTTCGATACCCAAGGACTCTCCTCCCCTGATGGGTAGTGTGCTGCTGAAAGCAGCTGAGCCATCGCTAAGTGAAGCTTTTCAGATGGAGCTGAACTCCAAACTGGCAGTCTTTGACAGTGTGGACAGTCGAGAGCTAAAGGGAGAGGACAGCGTCCAGCAGGCACCAGCTCCCAGTAGCCAAGAGCACCAAGGTAGGACGGAGAATGTCTGTGTGTGTTAGATTTTTCTGACCTGCCTTTAGTTCACTGTGTAGAGTTAGCAAAGAATAAATAAATAAGGTGATTTGAATGTCTTTTTTTACATCTTAGATTTAGCTTTGCAGGAATTTCATCCTAAATCTTTTTTTCTTATGATGCCCGAGCCCCCTGCTTACCCCCACCCCCTCACACTTAAAGCACCTTAAAGCTCACCTAGTACTCTCTTCCTTATTCAGTTGTCAATCATAGCTTCCTTGTGTTTTTTTGTGTTCCCACTAGGAGTCATAACTCCAGACTTGTCGGAGGACCTAAACCCTCGTTCCCTCACCTCTACAGCACCCACTTCTGTCCCTCCTCCTCCACCCCCTAAAAATGCTGCCCGCATGTTGGCCCTGGCCCTCGCTGAGTCTGCCCAGCAGGTGTCCACTCAGTCTCAGCCCCGGTTCTCTGAGCCCTCAACACTGGTGTCCCCTCATCAGCTACACGAGGCCTCCAACTTCCAGGATTTGCCACATCCTTTTGTTCCACAATTCCAGACTGCCTCAGTGGACAGAGTTGGACAAGGAAATTCCCCACCACCACATAGTGCTGCTATTAATGTGATCACAGCGTCATCTTATCCCTCCACATCCAGTCCTTCACACAAACACCAGCCACTCGAGTTAACCAGCATGATCACTAAGCCATCAGACAGTGCCAAGTCCTCTACAGCTTCAGCTGCATCACAACGAGAAACTGACTTCTCCCCACCAGACACTCCACTTTACAAGTGTGCCCCACTCTCCACATCAGTCAGCCTGACTTCTCCAACCAGGAAAAGTCCAGAAAGGCAGCAGCCTGTGACAGGACAGGTCACAGTTCATAGTAGCTCATCCAGTTCCACTGCAGCCACCACTCCAAGTGGAAGCAACAAGGACAGTGGAATCTCACCACAGCCTGCTCCTGAGGTAAATATATCAGTTCCATATGTTGGCTGGTCCCAAGGGGTCCAAGCAGTGATTCCCAAAACTCTCAGTACTCCACCAAAAGGGTTATGTGCTGTCATAAACTAAACAAAATCAACTCTTCCACATATTTGTGACAGGAGTCTGCCTCAGTGCAGTCTGTAGCCAATTCAAAAATCTATTCCTGTATTTTTTTTGTTTAATGAATTGACTGTATACCACTACCAATCTGCATTAAAATATCTCCAGACTGATGCAGGTATTCTTTGGATATCTGGAGTTCATGTTGGAAAAGGCTTGCTCTTATCAAAATAATTCTCAAATTGTATTTTTATTTAATTTAGTTCTGTTTTGTTTTCTTAAACCTTGTGTAAATAATGGCTTATTTTGTTTTGGGCTTTTTTTCTTAGGTCAAACCAGAGGAGAAAGCACCACCTCCAGTTCTTCCAAAGCCATCAGAACAGCCAGCTCCTCCAGCTCAGAAGCCGAAAAGAGCTGTCCCACTACCCCAAACTCAGCAGCAGAGCCAAGCCCAGATACAGCCTTATCCTCCAACACAATCTCCAGCTCAGACACAGCCTCACGCACAATCCCAGACATCAGTCCAACCCCAACCTCATCTCTCTAAGGCTAGCGCAAGAGTCGCACCCACCTCTGCCGAGCCTGTGGAGAAGCCTTGGGAGGCCATAAAGCCAGTGCAGCCCTGTGCAGAGTCTGGAAAATGTCATGATTCTTACGGACCCACTCCTCCAGCCCCGCCTGTTCGCACTATAGAGAGCAAACTGGCCACAGCCGCACTCAGCCAGAGTGAAGCCTCCTACCATATCGTGGGTGAAGGTCCTCCGCCTGGCCATGTTGAGGATGCTCTGCCACACCATCCTCTTTCTCCTCGTAAATCTTCCACACACCAACCAGCCTACATATACCATGCTAAAGGGGAACCAGTCCTAATTGATCCTCCAGGAGCTGCATATTACCATCAGAGGCCTGTATCTCTGGGGCCCCCGTCTATACCACACCACTACCAACCAGACAGTGTCCCTCCACACTCCTATGTGTCCAAGTCTGAGCCTCAGATACCCTACAGTGCCCGAATAGATAACAGATACAGCACTTTAGGCCCCAGGTCATACCATCACTCCATTAAGTCCAGAGGAAACCCCAGGAGTGTTTATGTATCTCCAGGACCTGGGCATCCCGGCTACAGCCACGACAGAACCCATGGTTATCCCACCATTCGCAGAGTGCACTCGCTCCACGTTCCTTCCAGCATTCGCTCAGTCCCCATCCAAAGGACTGAAGTTCCTCCAGACGACGACATGTTCTTCTACCACCGGCCTGTGTATCAGTGCAAAGCCTACCAGCAGCCCCAGCAGCAGTCCTCACAAGCAGACTACCATGTTACCCAGCTGCAGCCTTACTTTGAAAACGGGCGAGTCCAGTACCGTTACAGTCCATATTCTGGTTCAGGTCCGTTGGAGGCGCCTTACTATGACATTGACCCATATGGCACTATCAGAGTCAGGCACATTCATTCATACAACAGCCGAGATCCAGGAGCACTCGCTGGGCGTCCTGGTGGAAAGACTGGATACCACTACCTCGCTCGTCACATTCTCCCCCCTGGGAAGGAGCATAGTTTTGTGAGCAGGGACATGCCCCCCGGACATGGGAGCAAGGAAGTTGCTGCTTACTTATCTTGGGAACCAGAGGAGGCAGAACGGCTGCGTATGCACTCCATCCGCAGGGAGAGCAGGGCCAGGCTTAAGATTAAAGGCCCCGTCCTCTCTCAGTATGACAACGTAGGCTTGTTTGCACCAGCAGATATATCAGGCTATGAATCCCTTCACATGCGCAGTAAATCTGACCCTGGCAAAGCTGTGCTGGTACCGGCTGAGAGCAAAGATGGCCGCTACCTGCCCAGACAAATGATTTCAGACCCCGAAGCCCTCATGTACATGGAGACTGACAAGCACGTCCAGGGCAGCGGAGTGTGTGACACGTCTGATGCACTTTCCAAGCAAAGCAGTTCCAAGAAATGCCAGTCCTCTCACTCCCTCCCTTCTGCTCTGAGCCACAATCTTTCTCATCAGCAGGAGAGCGGTCGACACGAGGCCAAGTATGAGCCTGGAGATGACAGCAGCAGATCGAAACACAAGAGGAACTTTCAAGCACGTTACGATTGTCCAGATTCTGACCACCACCAGAGTAAAGCGAAAACATCAAGCAGCTACCACAATACAGATGATCAGCCATCAGCCCCCAGGGAACAAATCAGCCGCCCCAAACCTGAGAGATCGCACAGTGTCCGAGAGCAACATTACAACCAGGCCAAAGCAGACCTCGACAGGGACTACTCGTGTCAGAAACACAGCACTAAAACAGTGCAGTCCCACTATGACAACTTAGACGATTACCA
Source organism: Bujurquina vittata (assembly GCA_015106715.1). Classification (NCBI taxonomy): domain Eukaryota; kingdom Metazoa; phylum Chordata; class Actinopteri; order Cichliformes; family Cichlidae; genus Bujurquina; species Bujurquina vittata. The sequence continues at coordinate 10,652 of VUQK01032035.1, forward strand.
CCCAGTACCTCAGCCTCATGCCCCTGTTCAAAAACATGGAGGAGCCAGCTCCTACCCAGCCCCGGGATTTACAGTGAGCAACAGAGCTTACTCCACCGCACTGGGCCAGGGGGCCTTTATCCAGACTAACCTGGCCATGCCGAGGCCAGAGACAGAGATTCATACAGAATGAAGCATTTAGAGGGAGGTGTAAAATAATCTTAAGCAGTTTAGAAGAAAGACTCTGTTGCGCTACGGTTGAGCAGCCTCTGCAGGACAGTGGACTGTTGTATCACCAATATTTTTGCTTCTCTGTATTTTTAAAGAATTGTAAAGAATATTGTAAGACTTTTTACAGAAAGTCCTGAATGTATTCCTGAAATTATTGTCCCTGTGGTCTTGTTGTTGTTGTGATTGATTGAGACAGTAGCCAGTCTTAAATGTATATGATATGAAAGACGTGAGGTACTTGTAACAGGAACCACAAAAATGTAAATTATATATACTACATCTATATATACAAATAGAAACACTTGTAAAAAGGGATTTTAGTTTAGGGGGTGTTTTTCGTTTTTTATTTTTAGGTGTGGCGCTGGGTATGAGCATCAACTGGGACTAAGGTTTGCATTTTAGAAATGCATGCACTCTATCTCTTACAGAACAGTTCTGTGTACTTCTCTATCCGTTGCGTTCTCTCTGGATGTCACAGCACAAGTTATTTAAGGAGGATACATGCAGGTCTACACAGCCGCCTCCTGCTAATACACACAAGAAGGCGGTGCAGTGTGTCCTTGTTTGTTTTGAAGAATTTGACTGAGCAGGAAGTTAGATAAGGACCTGCGGCGGGTTACTTTGAGTTAATGTAGTGCTTATCAATGTCTTTATTTTCTGTGACTGTGCCATTTTTATGTAACTTTGTTATAAACAGTGACTTCTAATGGAATGCTTTGGTACTTGTGTTCTTCATTAGAAGAGGGACCAAATGACTTGGCACAGTTCTTGCACATATGGGATAAAGATGAGGTGGTGGATGAATGCCTGTTGTAGCTTCAGAACTGTAAGGGGTTATTTTTCTTTTCCCCATCAAATTCACGGTACATTCATAAACTGGACTAACTGAATAAAGCTGAGAACGGTGTCCTTCTGAACGGCGTGGTAGAGAACACATTGTTGTTGCTTTGTTGGGGAAAGCTTAGATGAGCCTTAAATTTTGTTCCTGCAATCCATATTTTATTTTTACCGTCATAACACACAAACACATGATTCTCTCTGTCAGGGTCGACAAGCTGTTTTGATTTTCTTGGGTTATTTAGTTTTGTACCACCTCTCTGCTTCTGTATTTAAAACAATGAAGGACGGATTTTTTTTTTAAGGATATGTGGAGACTTTTTTTCAGGCTGGGAATCAATGTATAGTACATTCATTTGGTATTATACTATAAAACCTTATGGGTAAGCATAATGGATGGATTACAATATGTTTCACTTATGTCAAAATCCAGGTTGTACTCTGTAACTGTTTGACTTCTATATCGCTTGCAGGTTCTGCTCCTCTTGCCTTATGTAAAGCCTCTACCTTTTCAGATGGGGCGTTGATGTAAGGCACTGTGTACTTGAATGTGAAAACACTCGTCTCAAAATAGAGGTTATCTACAGTCAGATATGAAATAAATAAAACTGTTCAGGAAGAGAGAGAATCCAGTGCTTTTGTGTGGATATGCGTGATGTTTCTCACACTTCTGCACCAGTGAACTTCCAGACTGGACCAAGCGCGACAGAATCTGAAACATCCAAAAACTTTACAGAAGAGGTTTCAGTCAGCTGGAGAGAAAGTCATTTTGTTTCCCCAAGTCAAAGATCTAGTTATGAGTTTATCCTAAATTAGTGACATCACAGAAGAGCGATGCAACCAAGTGCTGCTTTGGGAATCCTAGATGATGGGATCAGACATTTACAAACCATTTCAATCTGGACCCCCACCCTCCCCATGCCACCATGATATGCTGATGACTACAGGTGGTCTTTGAGAAGAAATACCATCTATAGTCATGTGAGTCAACTTTTTTTGCCTGATTGACAGAAAACGTTGCATAAAAATGTCCTTTACGCACCTTCAGTAAGTCTGACACTATTGTAGTAGTATCTTGTAAGAGTTTTAAATGATACTTCTGTCTGGTAGTGTGTCCTGCTGAATTGAGTACTCACTCCAAGGCTGCTGACAGGCCATCACTGCAAGAAAAGTGCTTCATGTGTCAAATTATTTGCTACATGATCTAAATCAAGGTTGTCGCAGTAAAACCTAGTTCACTGAAAAAACAAAGTTCTTTTTTTTTTTCTTCTCAAAAGCAAACAATATTGTTTTCCCTATCATAAATTTTTAAAAAATGGAGAAAATGTGTGTAGATTTAGTCTTTGTCAATTCAGTCACATTTATCGCAACAGATGAGGCTTTGATGGACATGTTTGAGAATTGGTATTCTGAACTTATGGACGAATATGCTCTTCAAAAACTTTAAAAAGATCAAACTAACACTAAAATGATTTAAAACTAAACATTTTCAAACTATAAATGAGCAAACCCACTCAAACTAAACTGAAGACAAAACAAAATGAAATACAAATAACTATTTAGAAAATCTTCAACTAAAATAACTAAAATCTTAAACTAGAATAACCCCAAGATACATTTCAATCTGACAGCCTGACATTCACTTGTTTTTCTCACTTTGCTGACTTCTTGTGGCTCTACAGAGTCGTGGCAACTTTTAAGTTTGCTTATGTTGACCTAACTTTTCACTTCTTTTTTTTTAATAAATTGACCAGTCTATGATTTCAGAATTGAAATGTTTGCTGGAGGAGAATCACAAGGATGCAGTGTAATCAATAACTAAATAATTTGGTTCAGTTTCGACGATATGAGATCACATGACCAGAAAGCTGCACGCATTGGCAGCTTTCTGGCTGTGAGCAGCCACGACTGCTCACAAGTCGTGGCTTTTGCAATTTGGCCATTAGAGGGACCTAAAATGATTAGAAAAATCTTACTCCCAGTCCAAAGAAATATACTCAAACATGTCTTAAAAGTGACACACATGAAGGAGAGTATGTGCAGACTATAACCTCCCATTTTGGTGTGAGAAACACAGAAATTAGAACTGCGCTGTCAGTTTAATGTCCCACCTGTTTCATATACCGATCAATGTTAAAAATGTTTTTACAATTATAGGAGTTACAGTGATGCTATTATAGATGTCTCGCATAACACATCTATGCTTCATTATAAATTCAAACGGGAAATGTGTATCATTAATACTAAAATAGGTAAGTATTGTGTTCGCTCCGTGTGGACACTCATTTTAGTGCAATACATTCAAGTTTAAAGGAAATACTGTATTTTTTGTAATTAACCTGGACTAGCTCACTTGACTTTAGATTACATTTTATTATCATAATTGCAAATAATATCCTCTTTTTTGGTGTTCTTACATTTTTAATCCATTTCTCATTTTTTGCTTTTCGTTCTAAATGTAAGTGTGCCTCCTTTT
>VUQK01032038.1:8253-26404 GCA_015106715.1 Bujurquina vittata
TTTTTTTTTATTTTTTTTTTTTTTTTTTTATTTTTTTTTTAGGTTCTGATATTTGTTGTCAGGAACTCTTGCTGTGACTTGGCTGTGACACATGACTGACTACTGACCAATCGTGGTGTCTTTCACGACCTTTGTTGTGTGACTGGGAAAGAGGAGCCGGGACCAATCACTTTAAACATATTCTGTACATAAATATGCAAAATCTTTAGACACAGGGCAAATGTTTTGTGCCAAAAACTTTGAGGCTTGTGGAGTCTTTGGTTGAATGTTGGCAAACGATCTGTGTTTAGGATAAAAGACAGATGGCAATTGCCAAAATGCATCCGATAACTATTGGCTATAACGTGACAATGATTTAGCTTTTAATTTGCTTTTTTTTTTTATTTTTTAAATTCATCTGCATTTGTAAACACTGACCAGTGGGTAGAAATGGAAAACTTGGCCCAGATATCCACTGCCTGCACCGGAAGCCCTGAAAAGCTGGCTTTAGCCAAGGGTGACCAGGTGTCCCACTTTATGTACAGCATTTTTATGCCTTATCCAACCACAAAAAGTAAACACATTCCTCATTAGAAATGTGTGCCTTAAAGAGATAAGTGCTGATATGTGGATGCAACTTTAACGGTTACTGTGAGAGAGAAGTAAACAAACATAAAAAGATCACATCACCACTTTTAACTTCAGCTTACATTTACGCTTAAAGCATGTGGAATTCAAATAACTGTTTAATGGAATTGATGCCGTTAAGCTGAATAGAGAGTGGGTTCGTCTTTTAAGTGTTACGTTTTAGTAATGGTCCCGCATTGTACCATACAAAGTCAAGACAGACTCCAGGAACAGCAAGAGAACACAATGGCGTCCCAAATTATGAGGATGATAGTGTCACTTGGCTATGTTTACAGTTGTGGTGTACTGTAGTTAGTATATAAGCAAAGTTTATTTATGAAGGGAGCCATTCCAACCACCTTCATGAGAGGTGCATCGAGGGAACAGTTTACCCAGCCCAGGATAACACTACAAGGGCCCCAACCTGGAGCCAGGCCGGGGAAGGGTGCTTGAGGTGGAGCACCTGGTTGCCATGCCTTAGCCCATGGGGCCCAGTGGGGCGCAGCCTCAAGAGAAAACATAGTTCCACCATCCTGTAGACCCACCATCCAGGAAGTGCCACAGGGGTTGGGTGCAGTTTATTTCAGGGGGTGGCCAAGGCCCTGGTGGACCAATCCCCAGCTATTGAGGATGGCTATTGGGACATGGAATGTCACCTCTCTGGAGGGGTGTGATTGGGAGGAACAGCCTACCAAGCCATGGAAAAAGACTTTCGGACAGCCTTGAAGCTATTCTGGCAAACCCTCAGGGGACTCAGGAGGGGAAAGTATGTTCTATTCACACAATTTATAGTGCGGGTGGGATGCTGCTGACTTCAACTGAGAATATAGTCAGGCGATAGAAGGAATACTTCAAGGACCTCCTTAATCCCACTAACAAGCCTTTTTGTAGAGGAAGCAGCCTCTGAAGACAAGAACAAGATTGTGGATACAAGCAGCAGAAATTAGCTTTCTCCAAAGGCTGGCCACCCTCTCCCTTAGAAATAGGGTGAAGAGTGCAGGGTCAGGGGGTCAGAGTAGAGCCCCTCTTTGTCCACACTGAAAACAGCCAGTTAAGGTGGGTTTGGGTATCTGAGTAGGATGCCTCCTGGGCATCTCTTGGGTGATGTTTTTATTTGTTTTTGTTTTTTACCTGAATCTGGCACACAGGGACATTCACATTTAACCTATGTGATAACTATGCCTATTTTCCTGGGCTGGCATAAGAGCTGGCAGTCACACTCTGCTGTGGAGACCACTTGAAAAGAAGAGCCGCTGTTTGTTCTGTGAAAGCACAGATCAACCACGGGGCTACAATGATAACTCATATGTGACTTGCGTGCCAAATCTGAACTGTTTGTGAAGCAACCTAACCTACAAGCATATATTCATGTATGTATATATTGTACACTGCATGTATTATTTGTATTGTATATGCAAAAATCTTTTTGTAACCATGGTAACATGGTAACCATGAGTTTCAGCACGTCACGACCAGGCAGTCAAAAACAGTCAAAGCTGCAGTCTGTTGTGTCTGAATTCTGCTCTCTGAAAAAGCGTCTCCTGTGACACCGCTTTACATCATTATTATAACCTGTGGTTTATGTGTGGTCAAATTATACTAATAAAGCTCACAATGAATCATTTCTGTGTGAGTTATTTGTGAAACCACATACGTTAGGGGCTTTAACGTGCGACAAATCCTGAAAGCCAATCACTAGATTTCCATTTCCCCACATCAGGTCCTAATGATGCTGGATGACAAACTAATCAGTGTTACCTGAAAAGCTGTATGACTTCAGGATGCGCTCTCTTCTGCTTTGTTAAAATTAAAACTGTCACGCTATATCTGAGTAGGCAAATGTCCAAATCATTGGGATCACATTAAATGGCTTATCTGCATGTGATATGCAGATAATGTCCACATCGGCATAATAGCCAAATTAAATCATGTCTGTGAAAAAAAAAAAATGCACCTGCTTTATCAGCCTAAATAAACTATGAGTAAACATGGAAAGCTACTATATTCAGCACATTAAATCATCTTAACCTTACTATCTATACCAAAATGTTTGGATTTGGAGACTACCATAATGAGCATGACCACATTTAAATGATTTATGATAACAGAACTATATTGGCTAGTGATCATAACACAAGAGATAGTGAGGAATGTATGTTAAACACTTTTTCCATCCATCCATCCATCCATCTTCTTCCACTTATCCGGGGCCGGGTCACGGGGGCAGCAGCCTAAACAGAGAAGCCCACACCTCCCTGTCCCCAGCCACCTCCACCAGCTCATCCGGAGGGACCCCAAGGTGTTCCCAGCCCAGCCGAGAGCTATAATCTCTCCAGCGTGTCCTGGGTCTGCCCCGGACACGCTGGAGAGATTATATTTTTCGGGTGGCCTGGGAAAGCCTTGGTGTTCCCCCAGATGAGCTGGAGGAGGTAGCTGGGGAAGGAGAGGTCTGGACGTCTCCGTTTAGGCTGCTGCCGCCGGACACGGCCATGGATTTTGTGGAATAAAATACTAATTTTTTTTCACCATGATTTTCTGGTGAAAAACATATTTATTTAAAGAACAAATCCATGTGAAAATATTTTTTGTTGTTGTTTTGCACTAAATGCATCAGATTTCAGATTTACATCAACAAACTAGAATTGAACAGTTTTATCTTTAAAATGAACATGAACCATTCATGAATTTATGTTGTTCTTGCGATTGTATTTTTACAGTTCTTTTGTGTGGAAAAATCATGTTTATTCACAGGTCATTTAGACCTGTTATTTCACACTCTGTTTTTGTGATTTTATTGATATTTCACATGTTTCAAAATAATAAGAAAATTATGTAAAATTAATGGAAATATTTTCACAATTCTTTGTGTAGACGCTTCAAGTTATTTTCATTCTGTTGCAATTTTATCTCCTTTAAAACACACCTGTGACACAGTTGCCAATACATAGGAAGAGCTGTGAAAATACACGTTTGATCATTAATTATTCTCTTGTGACTGATGCCAGCATTTCATATTGTGCAGAATGCATGGTGTATCTGGGGATGGCGTGCAGACAGTAAAAACATTGATATAGCTTCTGGGTCTGTAAAATGAAGCCAAAGTATTCTATCTGAAGACCACCAGATGGCGATAGCTGTGGTTGCAAAAAGACTGAATCATATAGATATCTATGGGAAAGCTGCTTTCTGATTTGCCCTCTGTGAACTCTTTCCTGCTGAATTTATTGGCTCAGTCAGTCTTTTGGGGTCATACTGAATAAAAAAATGAATTCTGTTTGATAAATATTGATCACATGTTGCAAAACAAGGGCTTATTTATGGTTTGAAACTCATTGGCTAAAAAACTCAAACACGAGGCATTGTCCTCAGTTCTGGTATTTTAATGTTACAGATTGGGAATTAAAATGAAACTTATCACAAGAAGCAGAGAAGCTACAGATGTATTAAAGGCATTTCTGCTGAGTTATGTGTCGGCAATCAACACTACAGAGACACCACTGTTTCACTTTACTTAGCAGTGCACGCACAAAACTCTTTCAAATCAACTTTCACGTAGTTTCATTACCTTTATGGGCCACTCTCTCTCTCGTATCACATCTGTTCCCAAACATATTGAAATGTCACTCAAAATGCAACTATTAATGTGACCGGAGCAGATCACAAACATTTCAGAACAACGTTGTGCTCTCACAAAGATATTCTCTTTTGTATGAATATACTATAGGAATTGGCAGAAAACATTCACAGAAGTAATGATGTTGACAGCATGCTGTGTCATATTCTTTTCTTTGGCTTTGATAAATAGCTGCACCGTCACGCAGTATGTAGAAAAAGTAGGATGGATTCAATTGACACAGCTGCAGTAACTTCATTAGCACAGGGATGAGAGGAAAAAAAGGATATTTTGCGGCTTTAAGCAGGCTGTGGGATGTCATTATTTTCTTATTACTGAGCAAATATCTCCATGCCATCACTGCAAGCAAAACCAGGCTGCAGGACATGAAAAATTAACTCATTCGACAGTAATATGCATTATTCTACCTATCAGATTTAAATGCTCATTAACTCAAGGTGGTGGAATGCCGATCCAGATCATTCTGGCCTACTTTAACTCCTGGTTATTGGCAGTTTCTATCCCAAGGTCCTCAGCTCTGCATCAGCTATGGCTAACCCTGTGTCTCTTTGCCCTCTGGTTTTCCACAAAGGTGTGTCACTGCGAGACACAATCACACTTTCATAGACACAAGGATTTTCCCTAAAGCTTGTAAAAGTAGTGTCCTTTCAGGCAGCCAGAGTTGCTGTTAACTTTGTTTTTAATTTGCCTCGAGAAAGAGTGAAGTCTAGTGTTGGAGGAGGCATATTGTATATTGTATAAGCACCACTTGACATGTTGTCCTATTGACACCCAAACAAGTCATTAGAAAAGGAGTTAAAGCCATCCTAATCAAAATGGCATTTTGAGCTACAATGCCCCTTTTGGTTTCGCTCCTCCATAATAATTAACATTACGCTCAAGCCCCGGCAGATGAGGACCTTATAATGAAGGTAGTGAAGTAATGATATCCCATTATGACATGCAGATCCCTTGCTGAATGCACTGCCAGAGCTGCAGTCTCCAGTGAAGTCGGTTACTCCTTCAGAATACAGTAGCAGTTCAGCCCTTCAGCCTCATATAGCTTAATTTAAGAACATCAATATGACCAAGGGCATCGCCAAACACCGCTGATAATTGATGCAGTAATCATATCACATTCAGGGCCAGGTAATGTTCATTGCTGTGCGATTGAAATTGATTTTTGATGCACAGTGAAGACAATATAAAGTATGTTACCAACAAGGGGTAAGGAAATAAATAAAAAACTCAACTGTGATAGATGGCTATTATGGGAGGTTGCAGTGGGTCACTAGTACACTGGCCTATTTGTTTATTTGATGTTCCTCATTAGCAGCTAAATGGGGAGTAGAGGAGAGGAGATGTGATTGAAAAAACAACAACTCAAAAAAAAAACAAAGAGGCAAAGACAGGCAAAATGGGCAAAATCTTTGAACACCTGGACAAAACAGGTGTGTCCTTTTATTAGGAGCTCTGACGCACGGCTTGTGTCAAATCAAGGTTTCAAGGAGGGGGCACCTTACAGGGATCAGAGAAAGAAAATGCCAAGGACCTGGGGTGTCCTTTAATACAAGGTATTTTCAAATCTCAGAGGACAGTGGGCTTGTAAATTAAGGCAAGTAATGAGAAAAAACAATCAGATGAAAAACTCAACAAACGATAAAGTGCAGCTATCAAGGACAAATGGCACATATTTGTATCACAATGTGGTTATTTTATATATCGCTATAAAATTATGATTTGTCTGCTTTTTCCTATAGTGCAGGCATGGAGGAGATGAATGGCACATGTTATTGTGTGATGCTATTTATTGCCAGGTCAAGTCGCTGAACTTAGATTAGCTTCCTTTCAAGCTTTTTAATGAGTAAAGGTAATTGGCCATGTCTGCTGAGGCACTTATGTGAGAGTCATAAATGTGGTGCTGAGGAGAGAATAAAAAGTCCTTCTATCTTCTGCATTATACAGAATAGAGATGCAAACAGACCACTTGGTAGAATTGCAGTTGAACTTTGGAGCCTGGTCATTAATCTTGGCCCTTAGCGAGAAATGGATCGCGTTAGGTGCAGTCTCAAATTTCAAGAGAGGGAGAAAAATGACAATAGCAGAGTATAAAAAGTAGAAGTGCCTACAATATGTTAATTCCCGCTTTTGTACTGTACAGCATTACCAGATTGTTGCATAGGCAAACAAATCACAACATTTTCATCTGTGGGAGTTTTGACTGTGCCCAAGCTCCCTGCTCTGCTTATCCTTTCATACCATGCTTTCGGGGCTTTCACTACACATGCCGCTGCTGATAGAGTTCTGTTGGGCTTTATGTTCTGTGCCTTATCGGGTCAAGGGATTCCACTGAGGGCTCGTGGTATTGTTGATGTTGACCTCCCCAAAAGTCACACAGAAAGGAAATAAATTAAGCGGTGGCAAGCGGAAAACTCCAAGGAGAGCCCAATTGCAATTCAAAGGCAAATTAGCAAATCAAACACTTTGTCATTGCCAAAGGAAATTGATGTTAAAAAATGAGTGACAAGTGTTTAATATTGAAAACTTACCTTAATCAGCGCATCATCAGCTAAAAAAAGGAGTAGCACTTGAGTGGAGGTGACATTATGAGCTCGGAGGCTCTTTGAATGAATCGTCATCTACATAAAGGCAGATTTGAAGGTTATCATTGTCGTTTCCAATCTGTGGAGTGACTAGTCAGGATAAATCAAATTACAACACTATCAATGACAACTGCCCTTGTACTAAGTCAGTCCTTTTATTCATGTGTACTTAGGTTTTCTGCAGCCATCAAGTGGTAGGGTCTTGCAAAATTGAAAATAATGTGAATAATGAATGAGACAACTTGTAAGATCTCAGACATAGGTAGACGCTGAGCCATTGAGACAGGATAGTGTCGAGCACATCAGTGACTATTTTGCTATGTATCAATCACACATCTGTCATTCAGCGCACACGTACAGTATGTACAGTTGCGACAGAGTCCACAGCAAAGTTAGCAGATCTTTGAAATTTTATTTGAGGAAATAGCAAATGTGATATTCCGTGTACGTTACATGTATTTGCACGTTGTTGTTTGTAAATCCGTTGTGCTAAAGAATTTTAGTGAAGTGGAATGTTGGGATAACTGGAATGTGTTGTTATGCATATGATAAGTGTTCATCAATAGTGTCTGTAATTGAGTACTTTGTCTCATACAATGGACAAAAAGAAATATATATGTATCATTCTCTTGTTTGGCATCTACAAACAGTTTGGTTTTTTTTGCCATCGAACTATATAGTGATATAATAATGATAAAATAATAATATGATAAATTAATATACCAATCTGCGTTTTAATACGTGAGCAAAGCAAACAAGTGCTGCAGGCCTTACACAAACTGCCTATAGGCTGGGTGTTTTAAATTTTTCTTATAGTTACAATCTCATGCACATTTTATTATCTTTAGTTTCATTCACCCAATCCCTCTCTCACACACATACAGCATTTTTATGCTTAAGCACTTTCTAACACTCCAACTCTTACTCTGATAGATGCATCACAGGGAAGCGTGTGGTTCAGTACATGTAAGTTGCCCAAGGATATTTTGGCATGTAGACTCGAGGAGTCGGGGAGCGATCAGTCGACCTTCTGATTGGTAGATGACCTGCTCTACCACCTGAGCCACAGCTGTCCACTTACTATTGGTAAGACTATGAATTTATAATATTGTTGCTGAGATTTATCCTGGACCAAAGTCTGACCAGCTGGCTGAAATTACCATCCTTGGATGCTGCATTTTGTTGCCCATGTAAGGCATGTCACCTTCCTGTCTGCTATCAATTTTTTGGGGGGGGGGTTATGATTATTTTTTAAATATGATTAATTTTTAAAAATCTGCGACAGAAGCTGAAGTTCGCCTTTGGTTCTCAATCAGCAAAGACAGACAGCCCGGTGAGAGTGTGAAAGAGACAGAGACGAATGAGCTCATACTCATTCAAGTGACCTGGGATTATATATATAAAACCCTTAGCATCAGACCATCATTTGCATCATGGACTGCTCTGCTGTGCTCTCACTTGTTCTCTCAAATCACTCATCCGAAGGAGTTACAATTTCCCAGGTCCTTGTCTTTACATTTACTGATTCTTCACGCGCCTCTTCTGCATAAGCTTAAATACTTAACATCTACATTCAATAAATGCTCATACACCTTGATTCTCCTTGGCAAAGTGTTTTGTTTTCCGTTTTAGAAAATTGATGAGACCTTTTCAAGGTGAGGCTGATTAGTATGTCTGTGTATTGTGGCAAAAAGAGCAAACGGAGATGAAAACAGTGAGAGAGTGTACTCATGCAATCATGAATCCTCACCTATAGTTCACATAGGGTAGATATTGGAGTCAGACTCATACAAAATAACAAAGACAATTGTATCTATGAAGCAGGCCTGCAAGCTAACACACTGAAGGAAAAAAAAAGTTTTTCTCTTGCATTAGGCAGCAAATGTTCTGGAAGGGACTCTCATTGTCTGCGGATCACAGCAGAGAATCTGGTTAGGTGTTGGAACTACAATGCTTAGCCTCAACTAAATGTAGTGTTACAACCACTAACTGTTGTTTAGTGATTGAAATTTCACAGGATGCTGAATCCTTTGAAGCTGCGGTTCAGTGTGAGATAGCGGATGAAGCTTTGATCCCTACCACTCCAGCTTTGCATAAAAATATCAACCAAGATGAGAAAAAAAAATGGAACAAGAAGGAAATTATCAGAAAGGCAGCGGGAAAAAAACCAGAGCACAAAGGATGCCTTTAGAAAAAAATTGATTAGTCAACATAATCTCAAAATAACATCAATGCCTAGTGTGTTGTGATGCTCTAAGTGCAAGATCGACCGTGAGGAAATGTGCTCTGCTACACTATTTGATCTGTGAAGCTTGTTGTGAGCCTATAAAACATTAAGTTGGAGGCACAATGCTAGTTAGTCTTTTATTTGTTGCTTTCTTATTAGATCTACTTTGCCCCTTTACAGTTCTTTTTTCAGAAATCTGCTACATCCCTTCACCCCCACCTATTTCAGAAACTTTCTTGTTGTTTCATAGACACTGGCTGCAATAAATATTGGGTCGCATCCTCAAAGGGTTTTAAAAGCCATAGAGGAAAGGTCTGGCTCTTTCATGTGGCATTTAGTAAGTGCACAGAGAAAGGGAAAGGTGTGAGAGAGCATGGGTATTGATGGTGACACAGCAGATATGCCCATCTTTCCATTCTCCACGAAGCAGGATTCAAATGGTTCAGACCCCCCGTCTTGAGTGCTTGCACGCACGGTTCGCTCGGTGTGGCTCCTTAAGCCGCAAAATGTAACAGATTATTGAACAGGCAACTGTTTGATGTGAAACATTAGCTTCCCTTGTAACATACCTCAAAATGTCAGGGCTAAGACATAAATTAAATATCTTCTCTGGAAAAATTCCAGCCCCTTTATTTTGCACTGTCAAAACACAGTCCAGTCCACTGTATGTCTGAGAAATGATATTTTAAAGTCTGTTTTGCTATGTGTGCTGTAATCTAAATGATCTCTTTCAGTGTTTGATGATAATGCTGCAAGGTTTGAGTGACAACACCAGGAATGGCGATAGCGGTGTAGAATAGTTGTGAATAATGGCAGGTAAAATAATGCTAATGCTTTTGGCATTGCATTCACTGAATGACTGATGAAGCAGGAGGCTGTAGTAATATGAAAATGTCATGGCTCAGCTAGCTAGTGGACCCAAAAACGCAAACTCGTATCAAAAGCTTTGAGTTTAGTTTATTTTCGGTAAAAAAATGGGGCAAAGGATCTCAAGAAGGGGAGCTTCACCGGGGAAGAATCCACACATCACAGCTGGTTCTCACAGACAGACAGAAGCCACCAGGTGAGCAGATCACAAACAGGTGTGCTTCAGTGGCAGCACAGACCCTCTGCTGAATTTGTAAGTTTGCTCACTTCCAAAGTCTCTCATTTTTATGGTAGTTTCATTTTAATGGAGAGAGAGACAGATAGCAACCACAAATCCAGAAAAAATAAAAAGTGACTTAGCGCTTGGTGGACAAAGCCTTGTTGGCAAGCACAGCAGTAAAAAGCTTCCTATAGTTAGTCATCAGGTTTGCACACATCTCAGGAGGGATTCTGGACCACTCCTTACAGAAACCCTCTAGCTCATAGATGTCAAACTCTGGCCCGTGGGCCAAACTTGGCCCACAGTGTAATTATATTTGGCCCATGAAGCCATACCAAATGACAACTGGAGCTGGCCCGCCAATATTATCCACTGTAATCCTAAAAAGGAATTCTGCCCATAATACATAGAGATGCCAGTATTTTACTTCTGACTGCGCTGTTGTTTACGGTTACGGCGTTACACACTTGCGATTCATTTAAACATTATAACACTGCATTATATTTTACTTGGCGTAATGGCAGTGCAAGGATGTTTGCAAGGACAATTCAGTAACAGTGCCTCACCCATCACTTCTCACTGACTGGGTAGATGACATGAAATTATGGCCCGAAGTCAGCTACATCGACATTATCAATTACCTTGTTTTTTCTAAAGGTGTTGGCACACAGCCAATCTGTAGCAGTCTGGCTGGGATGTATTTCAAATACTTTTATGTAATTGTTTTTTTCTGGATTTTTGATTGATGTTCTGTCTCTTTTCATTAAAATAAAACCACCATAAAAATTAGAGAGTGTTCATTTTTGGAAGTGAGCAAACTTACAAATTTGGCATGGGAAATAGGTTGAGGGAAAAACCCGGCATGTCTCTAGTCTCCAAAAAATATATAATAATAATTAAGGTGGTGATATATGTTAAACTAATGTGACTGATAGGACCTGAGGTTTCTCAGCAGAAAATTGCATTGCAACGAGACGATCAATGTTATTCAGTTCCAATTAGTTCCAAATGAGAAAATGATAAAAAGTGGTTGCATGTGAAAGCAGAGGAATATAAAGCAGCTATTAATGACACATTATGCTGAGAAAAAGATCCTTCCTAAAACTGTCTTTGATGTTTTTTCTAGAAGTCAACAGTTTGTTAAAGCACAAGGTAAATGTTGGATAGTTGCAAAAACAATTGCCCTTGTACATACACGTTAACACTTTTGGAAGTCCACTAATCGTGCTGTAATTGCAGACATTGTGCACACAGCATGAGAATGCACAGCAGAATGCATCATCCCTGTGTTGCATGGCAACAGCTGAGCCCAGGTAGCAGGTGTGAGCATTATTTTATTCAGGAAGTGTGTGTAGCCCCGTGCTGGCATCCATAATGGAGCCAATCCTTCAGGGCTGCATGTGGATCTCCAAGCAGCTTGAGCCCTGAACACTGAGGTGTGTTCGCTAACACGGGGGTTTCATTAACCCCCGTGTTAGCGAACAGTTATAATGTTGGCAGCTGCCAGATGGGAACTGGAATGGTAGGATGGTTCACGTCATCACATAATGTGGCAGGTGTTGTGCAGGGAAAATCCTGGGTGCTTAATGTTATTGTTATGAGTGGGGAAACATCCTGGGATTGACAGGACGGGCCAGAAGCAACAAATGCCCCTTGGGGAATGTTTCGGAATACATTTTTCAACAGCTTTGACAATACTTATAGAGTTGCAGTTTATTAGTGATCGTTTCTTCCTATGTTGCCTGTGGTACTCAACTTCTGCTTCGAGATTCATCAGACTTCAACAGAACATTTATCAGATTAGGGACTTTGTAATATCTTCTGATAGTGCCTAAGCTGTTTTATGCACATGCATTGATGACATTAACTGGAAGAGGAGCATGCAAGAAATGTGACTGTGCAATGCAGGTGGTACACATCTTAAATATAGTATATAACATTATAATAACAATTCACGCTCACATTCACACCTATGGGCAATTTAGAATCACCAATTAACCTAACCTCACTAACTGCATGTCTTTGGACTGTGGGGGGAACCTGGGTGTGAATGATTGTGCAACATTATATCGTTTACCTCTATGGTTACAAGTACATAATGTGTTTGGTGTCCAGTTACCTAGCACAAAAGAAAATTAAATGGACTATCTTCTGCTGGGTACCATATGTGAGAATAGGACAACTGCACCCAATGTCCAAACCCAGCTCTTCCAACACTGTTTGGAGAATATGTGAATACATACTGCAATTTAAAAAGCTGGTGAATTAAAAATGGCATGTTATATTAGTCAATGAACACAGTAAGTCTTTTTAAGAGAAAGAGCTTTATTTCACATACATGCAGTGAAATTCAGTCGTTGCATTTAACCCATCACACACGGAGTTTGCAGCACACACAGCAGGGGCAGCTAGAAAGCACTCGGGGAGCAACCTGGGGTGATTAGGGCTTTGCTCAGGGGCCCACAGTGATGCTAGCCCGGGATTCGAATCAGGGTCCTTTCAGTGATAAACCTGCTTCATCTCCTCTAGGCCACCACTCTCTGAATATGCCACCATAAATAAGATGTAGGAAGCATTGCAAACTTTAAAGCACTTGGACCAATCTCCATTGAAAGTGTAGAATAGTATTTGCTCGGCTGTGCTAATGTAGCCATGTACAGATCTGAAAAATGTAACTGTGACAAATGTGCAAAAAATATGAAATCGGGTTTCACAGCACTGCATAAAATTTCTCCTAGGCTATAGTAAATGCACTAACTCAGACATACAGTAGGCATTATTGTACAATAATAAGTTAAAAATTGTCAAGCTTCTATGGGCTAACTAGGGGTAAATCCCAACCCTCACTCTCAAGTCTGTGTTTTAAGAGTGTTTACTCAAGTAGATACTTATGCAACGGTTCATGTTCCCTTGCAGGGATTGTGTAATTACGAGAACACTAGAGTTTATCTCTGGTGACTGAGAGAAGAGCAGATCTGCAAAAAACACTCAGCGTGTTTTGGATATCATCCCACTCATTTACATAAATGTCCCTATCTGTCCACATCAGCTCTCAGTATTTGATGGCATGGCAACGCATGCAGTGTCACCGAGCAGACAATCAAACCTTCATTTTCACCACATTGAAAATCTAGGGTCAAATGTTTTGCCTATTATTGGTGGATGAAGACATGGAATGCAAGAGCATGACTGGGACAGACTTTTTTAAACAGTTGGGTGGAAGCAATGATTCAGAAGTGGGCGAAATGTTGTGCAGACAATGATCTTGGTTCTACACATCCACTAGAGTAAAATTTATGAAATTTTAGATAGTGGCCTTGGCTACAGGGGCTCTGATCATGCTGTTCCTACAAGCTCCCACACTTTGTGCATACATTTGAGACTTTTCTTTCTTTTTTCACTGCTAGTCTTTCTCCAGGATTAGTCTATTAGTCTTTGGCAGTAGTCAGGAAAAATAGCGCATGGGGCATTTGTTAGCCAGCTGGGAGGTCGTCCTCAGTGAGAGTGGACATATCTATGCACAAGCTGCATAGCTAAAAGGATGAAGAGATAGGGGTGCACTGGGCCCAGCAGTCTAGCACTGATGAATCCCAGCAATCTATGCATGCCAAGAGAGTCGTCAAAGTCAACCGTGGTGGCTGCAGAACGCTGTAAATATTGCAGAGTGTTGCTGCATTTGCAGACAAAGCCATTATTTTTCTCCAATTGTATTGCGGCTGAATCTTCTCTATGAACCCTGTATGGTCGGGGGGACTGGATTCTAGGCAGCAACAGGTTTCACTGCTCCCATTTTGTTGTTAAGCCTGTATGTGCCCATATATCAATTTCTTCATTTGGATCTGTAATGATTAATGTGAATGATTTAACCTGCAAACCTGAATGAAGTAACAACTGATTAAAACAAAATCACTGGCAAAACCAATAAAACTCATGCAATTTATTCCCTCTTTGCTTTTTCCTCACACTCCTCTCCACCTAAGTGACTTCAGACCCTAACCGATTTGTCAGTTCACTTCTTAGAAATATCACACATACTGTAAATTTAAGCCTCTGTGCAGACATATTTTAACTGTTGCATCTCTGAGGTATACAGAGCTGCCTCATTCTCCCCTGCTGTCAGTATTTACACAGAAGATAGTGGACAGTGCTCATCTTAGACCCCATAGAGATTAATTTCCCCAAGGAAATTAGGTACTAATGCACAGCAGTGTACATTCCCCATGTATGGCAAAATAAATTTCCTAGCCTCCATCAGTATTTACAGAGGAAAAGTATATTTTATGGTTGTGCCAATTATAATATATCCTGAATTATTGAATAGGTTTCTTAAGGGAAATGGGGACTGATTACAATTTATTGCTGGACCTAACATTATGTTGAGTAATGGGCATGACATTTGCATTTCCTAGTGCATTTTGACAAACACATTTTATTCTTTTTGGTTTGCACAAACTGGGGCTGTATAGTGCCTTATGGGTAGAAGGCAGCTTCATATATAAATTTTATGGACTCTATTTGCACCATGATGATGATGAAGAGTTGAGTATCAGATAAGTATGTCAAGTAGATGGACTAAGCAGACTTACAGGTTGAACACACCTATGGGTTTGTGTATCTGTGAAACATATAAATTATTGTAACATGCACAGTGGCAGGGACTGGAGTTGAGTCTGTTATGTTTTTGTATTTGGGTGCAATATTGTCTAGAAAAAAACTCGTGTAATCATATATGACAGTATTTTCTGCATACTGACTTTTTCAGGACCTTTTGCCCATAAACCAATCAATCAAATTGGCCAAGGAAGAAACACATTGCATTATTTTATAATTAATGTGGATAGTAAGGGCTGCACATTAGCCTGAGGAACAACCTACAGGAAATGCTAGTAAACACTTCCACCATCTTGTGGATTACTGACAATCTGACAGATTTGGCAGTTCTCTGTCTGATTTGGTGAAACATCTCCATACTGTTCATACACATCAGACTGTCAATAGAATTGCAGGTCATGCATCCTTCAGAAATAGTCTGAAAATTCTGCAGAAGCTGGATATATAAGTGTTGGGCAGGAGAAATGTACAGAGCAGTAGTGGATATAAGGTGGTCTAGGAGACATCAGCTGTTTTTGAATGTGAATAAAAAAAGAGGCATGGCAACTGACTTCAGAAGGAAGAGACCATCTACATGGTACAAATCTGTCCTGCAGCAGGATGTTGATGTGGTGGAGGAGCAGAACTACCTGGGCATCCACACTGACAACATGTTGAACTGCAAGACCAACATCTGGCTGTATACAAGAAGGGGATAAGCAGGCTCCCCTCTGCTCTGCTGGGGGAGCTGCATCAGAGCTGCTGACAACAGCAGACTGAATAAACTGATCAAGAAGACTGGCTCTGTGATTGGCTGCAAACTGGACACTTTAGAAGCAGTGTTGGAGAGGTTACTGAACAAACTGTTATGTATCATGGATAATCCTGACCACCGACGGCTTACTGGAAAGACCACAGAGCACCTTCTCTAACAGACTGATTCAGCTCCACGGCTACAAGAACAGAAGGATGGAAGCGCTGATTCCTCATGCAGTAACTCTCTACAATTCAATTCAATTCAATTTTAATTTATTTATATAAAATCACAACAAACAGTTGTCTCAAGGCACTTTATATTGTAAGGTAAAGACAGTATACTAATTCCAGAGAAAACCCAACAATCAGACAACACCCTAAGAGAAAGCACTTGGCGACAGTGGGAAGGAAAAACTTCCCTTTTAACAGGAAGGAACGTCCAGCAGAACCAGGCTCATGGAGGAGCAGTCATATTCTGCAACCAGTTGGGACTGAGGGGAGGGAAAACAGGACAAAAGACATGCTGTGGAAGCCAGAGATTAATAATAATTAATGATTGAATGCAAAGTGATAAATAAACACAGAGAGAGTGAAAAGAGGTGAGTGAAGAAAACAAAACAAAACACTCAATCATAGTTTTAGCACAACTAAAGGGGGGGGGGGGTTCAGGGTCACCTAATCCAGCTCTAACTATGAACTTAGTCAAAAGGGAAAGTTTTAAGCCTAATCTTAAAAAGTAGAGATGGTGTCTGTTTCCCAAATCCAAACTGGGAGCTGGTTCCACAGAAGAGGGGCCTGAAAGCTGAAGGCTCTGCCTCCAATTCTACTGTTAAGTACCCTAGGTGTCATGGCTGACAGAGTGTTTTCTGTTTTGGACACTTAAATTCTGTATATCTCTGTTTGGTTCTTAGTTTAATTGTGGTTTTGCAGCTCAGTTTATCTTAATTCCTTGTGTCATATTTGTTCCTTTGTGATCCAGTCTACTCTTGTCTTGCCTTTGTCTCTGCGTTTTATTCTTAGATCCACTTGTGTGAAGACTGCTGTGTCTCACTTGTTTGTTTATATTCCTGTCCTGATGTGAAGTTCGTGTGTCTTAGTCTTGGTCAGTGTGTTTGCCACTTCCCGTTTCATTGTGGTTCCTGTGCGGTGTGTTCAGTTTTGCTTCCTGTGTTTCTCTCCCAGATGTTTCCTATTGTATCATTACCCCTTGTGTATATATTGCCTCACTCCCCCCGTTCTTTGTTGCGTTGTCTCTTGGTCTGTCCATCGGTTCCCTAGTTTTGTCTTGAAGGTTCTCAGTTTTGTATGATGCCTTTGGTTCTGCACGTGGGGAAGATTTTTTTTCTTTGCCTTTGATTTCTGCAATACAGTAGTATAAGCTTTATGCCTGTTTTTGGAGTCCTGCAGTTGGGATGATTTTGCCTGCCACACCACAGCAGCCTTGACATTAAGTAAGCCAGCAGTCTGAGAGCAACGTGCTCTATTGGGGTGATATGGTATAATGAAATCTTTAAGTGAAGGTCTGGCCTGATTATTTAAGTCCAAGAGAAAAATAAGTTTAAATTCCTTCTGGATTTAATAAAGCCACTGAAGAGAAGCCAATATGGGAGAAATATGCAGAATTGGTCTTACCACAGAACCCTGTGGAACTCCATAATCAACCCTAATGTGTTAAGGAGACTCCCCATTTACATGAACAAATTGTGTATTAGATAGTTATGATTCAAATTACTGTAGCCCAGTACCTTTAATACCTATGGCATGTTCTAACCTCTGTAATATAAGGTCATGGTCAACAGTATTGAATGCTGCACTAAGGTCTAGCAGGACAAGCATCGAGTATACTGTCAGAGGCCGTAAGAAGATCATTTGTAACCTTCACTAATGCTGTTTCTGTACTGTGATGAATTCTGAAACATGACTGAAACTCTTTAAATAAACCTTTCCTCTGCAGATGATCAGGTAGCTGTTTTACAACTACTCTTTCAAAAATTTATGAGATGAAAGGAAGGTAGGAGATTGGCTTATAATTACTTAAGACACCAGGGTTGAGTGGTGGCTTTTTAAGTAATGGTTTCATTCCTCCCACCTTGAAGGCCTGTGGTACATAGCCTATTATTAGAGATTGATCATATTTAAGATTAAAGCATTAATTAATGGTAGGGCTTCTTTAAGCAGTTTTGTAGGAATGGGGTCTAGTACACGCATGGCTTCGAGGAAGTAACTATTGAAGGTAACTCATAAAGATTAATGAGAGAGAAAGAGCCTAAATAAATATCACTAGTATTATAAGTAGCTCTACACAATAATATGTCTGCGATGGTTGTGAATATTTTTATCTGGTGGCTGAAATTTCATTTGTGATGAAATTCATGAAGTCATTACTTTTAATATTAAATGAATACTCAGCTCAATGGAGCTCTGACTCTTGTAATCCTTTACTTGAGGCCCAGGCCTAAGTAGAAAGAGTTATAGACCAGCATCTAGGTTTGGAAGAGGTATTGTGAGGTAAGAGCAATGAGCAATGAAATAGCTGGAGTGAGGAAATGAGCTAGAACTATTAAATTTTAAAAGGAAAAAAGTGTGGAATAAAAGCATATTAACTTAAAGGGCACATATGATGATTTTAAATCCTTCCTTTTCATATGTAAATCATTCACTTGTGGTCT
>VUQK01032042.1:0-12839 GCA_015106715.1 Bujurquina vittata
TATATATATGTGTGTGTGTGTGTGTGTGTGTGTGTCACGCATATGTTCTGTGTCTTATTTGGAGCCATTTAAACCTCTCATTTTAGGAACTAAGTAGAACTATTTTCTTATGAAATGCTTCTTTGTTACAGGTGAATTAACATACAAACTCAGAGTGAGGATGAGGAAAGATGTACAGTGGTCCCTCACCTATGGCGGGGGTTATGCTCCAGAGACTACCGCAATAGGCTAAATGATGCAGGACAGCAGATGAATGCTGTAATATATCATTGATCTGGTGATTTAGCACAGAGAGCGGTAAAATAAACCTTTAAAATCCAGTTAATAATTGTATCACTCAGTTGGCTCAGTGCTGCTGTTTATTTCTAAGGTGACGGCTGCACATTAGAGTCTGAAACTTTAAACTGGATCGATTTAAACATTTAAACATTAAAGCTCACAGCCTGATAAAGGAGATGTGGAAATCCCTTTAGTTTGCAGATTCAGTGCTGTTTAAGGGTTTAAGAGTAAAGATTAAATATAAAAGCAGAATTCAAACATGGACTCAGTCTATAAATTCATATTTGATATAAGGCCAACAAGTAGTGTAGGTGTCCTGTTTTAATGTCATAAATGAAAGTTTGCAGAACAATGAAACTGTTGTAAAATTGTTTGCTGCCAAATAATAATAATAATAATAGTAAAAGAAATAAAGTTGCCTCCACTATATGGATGACTGATGCTCATCAGGGAAACAAAGACTTTACACTGCATCGTTGTATAGATCCCTGGATTGAAACTAATCGATAAAACAACATTGTAAAGAAAATAAACCCTGACACTAGAAAAAGAGAAAAAAGATTCTCAAAATAAAACCAGAAGTGAGACAAAACTGAACGAGGAAACAATAACTTGATACAAAAAGACAGTCATCTAAAGATAAACTATGAACTTATAAACACAAAGAAATACAAAATAACACCATTAACGATGGAAACCAAAGCATCGAACTGTATGGTTTCTTTTAGATCACACAGAAACAACCGAAAACTGAAATTTGTTTAAAAACTGTCCATCTCTTCTTAATGAATCTTACTTGTGTGATCCGAGTTCACTTCGTCCGGACATCACAGATGATTTCTTCTCTGTGTGTATTCATAAGTCGTGGATCGAAGGAAAAAAGCTGCCTGCTGACTTTCACTTTCACTTTGCTGCTTCCGGAAGCAGAAAGCGCTAAATGCGACAACAAAACCAGAAAACATCAGCTAAGAGGCAAATTTCTTACCTGCAGAGGCATGTACTCCTTTTAATATCGTAACCCTGGTTTTTGGTGAGGTAGCGTTATCCGGCGTCTCTCTCAGGACGGTGGGTTTATGGCGGGTTACAATGAAGGTTAAAAATATATCTCCTAAAATAAAAACCAACTCGGCAGGACAGTGAAGTCAACTTTACTTCTCGTCAACAGTGCCACACACACAAGTGTTTCACCCAAACCAGTCCCACTATAAACTACAGGGTAGGAACCCAAATAACATACTGACAAGGATCAATAATAAATAACTTAAATGTTATACATAAAATCATAAAATGAGGGAAATAATAATTATATAATAAACTCAAGTAAAATAATGAATATTTTAAAACGTAATATGCAACACAAAATTATATTATAAACATCAAAATTTAAATGTAACTCAAAATAAATACATGCAACCTTATGCACATGCATAAGGTTAAAATATCATAAATCAGCAGAAATAAAAAGACGTGTTTCTTTAGTCTGTCAAACTTTAACTGCTGCTCTGTTTTCTTTCTGTACGTCTGTCTTCACTGTTGTGTTAAATCAAACTCTCCAGCTCAGTGTCACAAACAATATCCTTTAATAAATATTATTGGTGCCTACATATGGTTTTAAAGTGTACTGCTCATCTTTTCTTTTTGAAAAAAAGACGTTTATTTAACTATTGTTTATTCAACCAACTTAGTGGGGTTGGGTTAACTGCTGATTTTAAATTTTCCATAGGTGTAAATGGTTGTCTGTCTCTCTGTGTGACAGGCTCTCGCCCTATGACAGCTAGGATAGGCTCCGCCCCCGGCGACCCAGAACAGGATAAGCGGAAGAGAATGGATGGAAGATATTTATTTATTTATTAGAGAGGAACAAGAAGTTTTCTTTGTTGTAAAGCTTTTATAATAAGCAGCAGCACTGCCGATAACGTCAGTGTAGATGGAGGTAACTATAATAAAGTGCTGGCACAGTCAGAACTACTTTTACTGCTCTGTGGTATCGTGTCAAATTACAGGGAAGGGCAATCAGGCAAACAGCGCTGTGACGTAAGCACTATTAGTGATTCATTAGGGATGCTTTTTTCCTGGGAGAGATTTACAGTAGATAACAGAGTCAAATGTGATGCGTGTGAGCAGCTGAACAGACAAGAGACACCCTTTATTCTGGCGAGCCTGCGACAA
The DNA here is from genome assembly GCA_015106715.1 of Bujurquina vittata. Taxonomy (NCBI): domain Eukaryota; kingdom Metazoa; phylum Chordata; class Actinopteri; order Cichliformes; family Cichlidae; genus Bujurquina; species Bujurquina vittata. The sequence continues at coordinate 2,449 of VUQK01032042.1, forward strand.
GCTTCGGTAATGCTCTGATTTAACGATTATTTCGTACTGAAGAAGTTTGATTAACTTTTTAAATCGTTATTCCTTTATAGCTTAACAGTACTGCTGAAGAGCAAATTGTGGATTTGTCTTTCAGAATTCATGGTCTTCTGTTATTTCTGACCCAGGGTGATATTTTAACATCTTTTGTAAATAAACCCCCTCGTGGGGAAATTGTGGTTAAACGATAGTAGCGCGCTGGTCGTCTGTGGGAGCTGTTGTTGAAAACTCAGCGAGTACCTCCCCAAATGGACACAACCTCGGCACAACAAATTAAGCGTTCCTCATCATATTTAGAGTACAAAGTCCTGTTCTGTGTGTATTTTTTCTATAGAGGTACAAATCTATAAACCTGCAAACACCCCCTTCTTAACTACAGTGACAGCTGCACGTCTCTGCATTAATCTCACACTTGGAAGTACTTCCAAGAATGATTTTGCTTATCACTCTCTCTCCTGCACATGTCCAAACCATTGTGGCTTTGCCCCTCTAAATTTGTCTTCAAGAAGATTGTGTAGTATAAAAAGGTATTATGTAAGTAATATGACATATTTACCAAAGTAAAAGCAGTGGCTATGTTTAGAGTGAAATTACTGTTTGCTGGAAACACTTGTGATATAGTGTGCACAAACATCTTGAGCCACTCCTCATTTCTTTATCTTTTGCTGGGAAAAAGAGAAATGGGTGCAGCGGTTGATTGAAACATGCAAACATACACGGAAATACAGAATATAAGGCAATTAAAAAGAGTTTGCAGAATTCTAAATGTTAAGAGCTTGAAAGTCAATATTTGGTGTGACCACCTTTATTCTTCACTACTACCTGAGCTCTTAGGCAGAGTTCCTGTCATTTCTTTAAACTTTGACAGAGCAGCCACAGATAAGTGTAAACACTCACTGTTGTACAGCTCTCCTGACCTCCTCTAAACATGCTGCTGATGAATTGAACTAGAAATTTCAAAGTTGGATTCATCACTCCATCAGACCTGTTGCCACTGATTTTCAGTCCAGTTCTTGTGTAATGTGGCATATCTCAGCCTTTTCCCCTCCTTAAGAATGGCTTTCTGACAGCTGCCCTTCCACTGAGACCATCTCTGATGAGGCTTCAGTGAACAGTAGATGGATCAGCTGAAGGTCCAGATGCATCGCTCAGGTCCTGTGTCAGGTCTTTGCTGGATTTGTTTCATATTTCTAAAGAACATTACTTTCATCTGTTGTAGATAGATTTTCAGGCCTGAGACGTCTTTTGTCTTACACTTGTCTACTTTACTCCTTTTTTTAAGGACGCGGTGCTCACCATGCAGCAATATGCCAAGTTTTCAGCTAAGAGCTCTTTGGGAATCAGCTTGTTGCTGCAAAAATGCAATTTCAAGTCTGTCAATCTTTGGCATTTTTCAGAAATTCAACTAATGAAATGGGAAGAAATTATGTGATTTCACTAGTGTGAATAACAAAATGTAGAAAAATATGATTTCACATTGGTTCTTTGCTAATTTATATGTTATGTTTAGACACAACACTAGCCCATCCCTTGAGTTAGACACCTTTTTTATGTTTGAATGATTTACAGTGTAGTACTATCTGCAATGCTGTATGACAGTATGGTCTGCTTGGGGTTGAGGGTAGGGGGGTGAGCTGAGGAGCTGCAATCTAATTGATTTGGTTTCCCTCTTACTCAGTGGGTGATCCCAAAGATTACTATTATTGTACTGCAGCTTAAAACATATCTTTTTGATCAGTCACGGCTGAAAGGTTTGTTCACTTTTCTGCACACAGCTGTTTGATGCATGTTATAAGAGCTTTGTTAGTGTGAGCTGACAGCCCTAAGCACTGCAAGCAGCCGATCATGTGATTGTTTTTTACTATGATAAAGCCTGCTTGTCAGAGTTGCTGTGGCTTATATTCAGAGTAACACTGCTAAACAAAACCATGTAGTACTTCATTGTGTTTCCTCCCTTTCTCCTTCAGAAAGTCAAAATGTCAAAAATAAATGAGCTGAGCATTCAGGGGGTGAGGAGCTTTGGGATCGAAGATAAAGACAAATAAGCCATCTCTTTCTTCACTCCTGTGACTGTGCTGTTTGGACCCAATGGAGCAGGAAAAACAGTATGAGAGCATTCAGATGAGAACAAAGGTTTATTGTGAAGTCAGACAGTATGTCTTTGATTTGACCAGCTATTTTCACATTTACCAAATGTCTGAGGCAAAATTTTGAATATCTCAAATGATTGTTGCTATTTATTCATATGCACCATAACCTTTCATGTTTTTAGACTATTATTGAATGTCTCAAGTTTGCAACATCAGGAGAACTTCCCCCTGGATCTGAAAGAGTCGCTTTTGTTCATGACCCAAAGGTTAGTTTGCAGTTCATTCCTTTTTGCTTTTTAGGCTCTGAATCTAACCATTTCTGTAAGAGTCATTAAACAAAGACTACAAATATTTTTTAACAATAACTGTGAGCTTGAAAGAGCCAATTTATATTATAACATCCTCATTTGTATATTTATGATTCCTTTAGAATTGTATTTGTTCTAAGTGATTTCCAAATGGTGTACTGAGCTGTGCCTTGAGATTTTGTATCGACCACTTCCATCCTTCCTCAGGAGGGGGTATGCTAGATCCAAAGAGTGCAGAAGCCCTGTCAAAAGTCCCTTCATTTAAAAAAAAACAAACAACCCAAAAAATAAATCAGAATTTGAAACGATGACAAGAGACTCCTGCCTCTGTTGTATCTGTAGTTAACATCTTTCCATTTCTCAGGAAATTCTCTGCCTAAAAATAGAATATACACAAACAGAGCCGGTGCTGTACACAAAGTGATACAACCTCCTAGCAAATCTCAGGCAGGGCGTGCTACTCAACTTGCTTTAGGAAGAGAAAATTGAGGCTGTCGATGTTCTTTAATGTGGATGTTGTTGCAGGATGCCCAGAAGACGGTTGTACAAGCCCAGATTGAACTCTCACTCACAGACATCAAAGGAGAGGAAATCACCATCCATCGCACCGTGTCCTGCACTCTGACGGAAAATAACTACTCCTTTAAAAGTGAAGAGCAGATCATTGAAAGAATAAAGTAAGAATTTCAATAGTTTTGGTTAATCTTAAAAACGTAATCATTTGGAATGTATATTGCGGTAAAACGGTGCCTTTCTTCATATGACTGTAATTTTTGTAGAGAGGGCAGGAATGTGAGCAGGTCTGTTAAATGCGGCGAGTTGCACCAGGAGATAACTTCTGCACTGGGTGTATCAAAGTCAGTGCTGAACGACGTCATCTTCTGTCACCAGGAAGAGTCTAACTGGCCACTTCGTGAAGACAAAATGCTCAAAGAAAAGTTTGACTCCATCTTCAATGTAACCAAGTAAATCCAGCACCAAATTTCCTGTTTGTTTGTCTCTTGAAGATGAGGTAAAATCAATCTAAAGCTAACTGAAGATACAGAAAGATTGACTTGTACACTGCATTCAGATTTTGCCAATAATAAGAAATTTGCTGTCTTTCTCACAGGTATAGCAAAGCTAGGGAGACAATGCATAAACTGCATCACGAGCTGAGTCGGACAGTCAGAGAGTGTCAGGCAGAGCTGCCCCACCTGGAGAAAAACAGGGAGATGGCTCAGCAGCTTAGAGACACTATAGGCAAAAAGGAGGCTGATCTGAGGGCCTCACAAGAGATGATCCAGCGCATAGAGAACCAGATTGATCCACTTGAGGTGAGTTGATGAAACACAATGTGACATGCATTCATAAATCAATAGACATCTTCTCCTTTCAAAGACCTTTACTTCAAATAAGTGTTGGGCAGTTTGTCTTTTCACATCAGATTACAGTGAGAAACAGTGCATATTAAGTGAGATCAAAAGGCTGATTTAATTTGGCCACTATGCATTACAAAGTCATCTCCTTCTGCACCTCTGGACTGCTTCCACACTCGTCCTACCTTTAGATTGTTCCCATGATGCCCCATTTTGATCACTTGCAAGTAGAACTGGATCACCCCCAGTACATCAAAATGATTATTTTATTTTGCGGAAGATGTTCAATTTGCAGGGAGTCAAATCTGATGAATGGAGCAGGTACGTTTTTGAGGTGCGTGGTGAAAGTTGTGCACAGGCAAGTGGTCAAATCTCTGGAGAACGATCTAAAGTGACTGAGAGAGGTGTGGGTAGAAGACTGTGAAGAGGACAGCAGCCACGTATTAAATATTGGGTTTCATTTTGCTTTTTTTGTGGCATTGCAGAACTGTTTAGTCATGCTTCATATTAATATGTATATTTTAAACAAGTGATACCTGAAGAGCAGTGACTCATTTACAGCCTGACAGCTGAAATCTCACAAAGAGATCACCAGTGGATTAAAATAATTTATTTCATTTTATTATTTAACATTTTATAATCCTTTGCAGAGCCTGCTGAAGGACATGAATATGAAACTTGAAAATGTGACAAAGCTAGAAAATGAAATCAAGGCTTTGGACAGCAGGAGGAAACAGATGGAGGAGCAAAACAGGGAGCTGGAGGAAACAATGGAAGAGGTAACAGGATATGTGATAAATGTCTGAACAAACATGAGTTTTTAACTTTTCAGTTCCAGTCACTCAGAATTGATGGTAAACGTGCTTCTCTTTGGATGAAGATTCTTAATTATCTTAAATGAGAAACAAATTCACGAGATTTATGACTGTGAGATGTTTGTGCTTCTTTGCCAGCTGAGGGCCAGAATCTCTTCCTTATATGTTTGGCTGTTTGCTTTTCACCTGTTTTTTTGTTTTGTTTTTTTTGCCTCTGAGGCAATAACAGCTGCTGTTGTTTCTACTGTATGTTTATGCATGCAAAAGGCTATCTAGCTCATTCTCATGAATGCATTCTCTATTAAAAGCCTTGATTAAAATCCTTGAAATTTGGCACAAATATGATTAATCAAGGCTAAAAAAAAATTTTTTTTAATTAATTTCCTGGTTCACCGTGGCATTTGGCCCCCCAAACTTGAGGTCTGCAAACATTTTCAGGAATGGTCCTTTAAAAGTTAGAAACCTAACCTTATTAAATTTGGCCACTCTCCTGCTCAGGCTTTTCTTGTGCACCTTTCTGCCATTTTCAGTACAGTTGCTTTTTTATTTCAGTAACTCTACTCTGGATCTCCTTCACTCTATCAGCTTTATTTTTACTTTCAGGAAGTGGAGAACGTCACAGGGAAGCAAAACTGACAGGAGTCCATGTTGGTCGGGAAAGTTTTTCCACTGAGTCACCAAAAACAAAAATAGTTGTGAAGACGTACAACAGCGTGACCAGGAGACTGACCAAAATTTAAATCAGATTAGCTATCTGACTTTTGGAGGACCATTGCTGGAAGTTCTTGATCACATCTTGCCTATTTTTATTCCTTCCATTTCCACTGGAGTCAAAGCTCAAAACTCATTTAACTGTAGAATAACTCCAGTCCAATGAGCTGTGTGTGTCAGGTGTTCCAGGGTTCGGATGAGCAGCTACAGCATATTTACGAGAACCACCAGAGGACAGTGAGCGAGCAGAAGCAGAAGCTGACACAACACCAGGAGGAGCTGAAGGCCTCTATCCCAGAATGCCAGAGACTGACCAGAGTGAAGAATGATCTGCTGGTAGAACAAGGTCACACGCCATGAAAAGTACACCCCACAGCAGGTGTATCTGACATGACTGTGCTGGTGTAGTGCCTTCAACATGCCATTAATGTTGCTGTGGTATCATCATTACCACACAGTCTCATTCCAGTTCACGAAACAGTCACAACTTTCAGTCTATTCATTTGTGTTTCTGGATACTTGTTTTCATCTGACCGGTCTCATATCTCATTCATGTAAAATATTTTCCATGAAAAGCTCTGTAGTGGTCCAGTTTAGGCAAAAGATAACCACAAACTAACCATGAACAATTTTTTGGTGAAGAGTCCTAAAGAAAACTTCCATCACATAGATGTGATTGTCAGTAATGACGGTCCTGGAACCACACTGATGAGGAACATCATCAACACGGTCATATCAGATCATCCTTCCTCTTTCTGACCTCCAGGCAGAGAGGGAGGAGCAGATTCGTAAGATCAAGTCTTGTCACAGTGATGATTTGATGCCCTTATTGGGCCACTTCCCCAACAAGAAAGAGCTGGAGGACTGGATATCTTCCAAGTCAAAGGAAATCAGCTGCACTGGGGACAACCTTGCAAAACTCAAGTTAGTAACATTTAGTACAAAAAATGCTCTGCAGATGTATCCATCCTGCCATTCACCACTGTTACATTATGGTTTTCATTTCAGAATGGACTTGGCTTCAAAGGAGCAGAACAAAAGCCACATTGAAGCTGAGCTGCTGAAGATGAAGCAGCAGTTAGGCAGCGACGAAGAGAAGTTCTTTAATGTCTGCAGCAGTCAAGATCTGGAGCAGGACCCGAGCAAGCTGCAGAAAGATGTGGATGAGATATTTAAGAAAAAAGGTAAATGGTCACAAACAAGAAGAGTGGGGTAGTTTCTCTGAACCAGACACAATTAATAAATAGGATTGTTAACATCAAGAGGACCTTCATGCAAGTCACATCATCAGCCAAGCACCTAAACAAGTCCAAATTCTTCACAGCATTACTGCCCTGATTAAGCAGATGGTTTAAATGAACACACCCAGGTTTAAAGTACAAACTGACAATAAAACGATGAACGATATCAAAGATAACCCGACATGCCAAATATTAAACTAATGCAGTGTTGAAACTTATTTTTGCAATTGAAGCTTCATCAGTTGCATTATTCAGGCTGCTTTATGAATTCTCTCCACCTCTCCAGAATCATCAGGACTCGCTCTCAGCAGCGTCACTTCCAGCTGCTGATCATCACTCATGACGAGAACTTTGTGGAGGTGCTGGTTCGGTCCAGGTGCATCCAGGACTTTTGCCCCATCAGTAAGAACCAGGACCAGAACTCAGAGATCACAAAGTGTAGCATATCCTCCCAGTCTGTATGACACCTTTCTAACTCAGCAGCTCTGAAATCACTTCATCATTCACCCTTTGACACGCTGCCATGGAAGCTGCTCACCTGTCATCAGCAGGAGCTTTGGATTTGGTGTCTCAGCTGATCACACTTTAGCATGTGAAAGGGGATCTGCCAGCTGCTTTAGTTTTAAAATAGGCTTTTTTATTTTTAATCCCCCACGGTTCCTCTAAATGGTACCCAGGACGTTTCAGTGCTTGGCAGAAGAGCGTTCTCGTATTTGCCATCTTGGTCATTGAAGAACTTTGAAAACAGGCTAAAGCACAGTGACTTCCTGGTTAAATAATATTTTTTTTTAAGATTGATTACTGAGATACACAGTTTTCATCTTCTGTGGTGACTCCTTAAGGAAGCAGCCAAAAGAAGAAGAAAATGGAGAGGACTACCTCTAATATAAAAAAAAAAAATTAACATATTTTTTGGTGTTGTTTGGTTAATAAAACAGGCTGTCTAATACAGATAATTATATTTGAATATTTGTCTTGAGATTGTTTAGAATGTTACTTTTTGCTATAATTTTGCTGAATAAATTATAGACTCTATTGTGTGTTTACACAATGAAATATCTTCTGCTAATATTTTAAATAAACATGTCTGTATATTTATTATATATTAGGCTGAGAGAGGCTCCCAGCCTGTCGCAGGGCTAACACAGACAACCATTCACACTTATGGGCAATTTAGAATCACCAATTAACCTAACCACAGTAAGTGCATGACTTTGGACTGTGGGAGGAAACAGGAATACCCAGAGAAAGAGAAGGTCTGAGGTGTCTTAAATTACCACAAGTCTAAGATAACACCAAACATGCTGGTTCATAAAAAATAGTGATTTAGCTGAAAGACTGTGTCTCCATCTGCTCCAATCAGAGAGCTGGACCTGAGCTCCAACCATCCAGGAGGCAGGAGTGAAGCTCCTCTCTGCTGGACTGGAGGATCCACACTGCAGAGTGGACACTCTCAGGTATGCTGCAGCAACAGCTGATGTCTGAGAGGGAGACTGTTTTAATAGTAACAAAGATGGTGCTGCATTTTCATTTCAGGAAAATTATCATCATCACCCGTATCACTTAAAATAAATTATGGACTAAAATGAGAGACATGTTTGATCATTTCTTCCAGTTATGTCAAAGTACCAAACATGGTTTTCTCCTGATGGTTCACTTATTGCATCATTCCTCTGAGAAGCCTTTATAAAGTCTCTCTACTCTGTCCTGACTGAAAAATGCAGACCAGAATCAACTATCACGGTTAGGCTGTGTGGCAGGCAGGGGTTGACCCAAATGCAGGATGCATGAGACAAAATTAAAGGTTTAAGGCAGCTTTAATACTGAACATGATTAAAGTCTAGAATACAAAATACCAAAACCAAGGTCCGGGTTAAACCATTCTGTGACACAATCAGAAAACTAAAGTGGCGATACAAGACAAGAAGAAAACCAAAGGAAAACCAGAATGAAATACAAAGTACTATAATAACTATAACCACAAACAGAATACAAAACTATGACAAACTGAGAAGCTAAGCTATAAAAATTAGTAAAACACAACCAGAAATATAACGAGAAAAAAAAAATCAAAACACTAGGCCACCGGCTCAGGACCATGACATAAACACAGTTATGACAAAAGTACAGAGAAAATAAATGAGGTGGGCTCACAGCACTGATAGGACAGTGATGCACTCTTTGTTTGGTCTCAATAAGAAAATAAGTCAAGCAGCATCATTACAGCAGCATCGGATCATCATCAAAGCTCCTCTGACCTAATGTCACTGTATCCTACACTCATGACTCCATAAACACAGCATCAGCGCTCACACTCCACCCAATACTTTAATGTAATGATGCCGAGAAGAGAGGAAACCAACGACTTCCTGATAACGACGACTGCTTCAGATCTCAAACTGCTCGTGTTCCTTAAAGGCTGCTCTGTGCACGATGTTGTTGCTGAAGAGTCTAGAAAGAGACCAAAGCAGAGAGCAAAAATCACTCATTCACACAGAACAACATGAATGTGAGCTCACACTGAGAATGATTCCTCAGAGAGTCTGAGGAGAAGCTTCTTCACTGATGGTGCACTGATTCATGTTGGCTCACCGCACACAGTTGATGGAGGGGTTGATGGAGAGAAGCTGGAGTAACACAGCAGTCGAAGCATCAGTGAGCAGATTGTAACTCAGACTGTAACACAAACACAACAAGTGACACTAATTTATCACCTCACATCATATTATTGTAGTGTGTGTGAACAGGGCTGATGTTTGTGCCTCCCAGAGAAGGATCAGTGTGTGACACTCACTCCAGAACTTGGACTTTATGCAGATGTGTGATGAGAGGAAGCAGCAGCTGGTGCGTTAGATAACAGTAACTGAGGTTCAGCTCTGTCAGGCCTTCACACGAGTCCAGCATCTGGACCAAAGCCCCACAGACCCGCTGATTCAGGTTGGTGTGGCTGAGATCCAGCTCTCCACCCAGAGCTCTGCACAGGGACACCGCCCGCCTCACTGTGTCCTTCTCAGTGTTCACAGGAACCAGAGACAGCAGCTGGAGGAGGACAGATTTACTGACTCTAAACAGGGCAAACGGAGCAAAGAGAAGCTGTCAGGATGCATCAGCATTAACGTGAAAAGCTTCTCTCTGGTTTAGGTTCTTCAGTGGTCTCTCCCACCTGAGGCGGACCCTGTGGAGGACAGGAAACAGCAGGTCCAGCACGCTGTCCTCCACCTTACAGTCTCGCAGGTCGAGCTGTGTGTCCTGGCTGCTGTGTCTCAGGATGGTGGCGATGACCCTGCAGTCATCAGCAGTCAGACTCAGAGATTCAGTCTGATCCTCCTCAGGTAGCTCCACGCAGGAGGAGCAGGACAGATCCAAGCTGTGCTGCAGAGCTCTCAGCAGGTCTGATGCTGCCTCCTGCTGTGCATCACAGGCAGCACAGCAGTGGATGAACCTCATCAGCTGATTCCTGTCAACACTGCAGGGAAAACACATGCAGAAATATCAGATGATGAAGAGGACACTGCAGATTAGTTTAACCTGTTTAATTATTCTTGTGAATTTCCCTTTCAGCTCACTGTTGGAGGATCTGATCAGCAGCTGCTGTTAATATGGCAGGTACAAAGTTAAATGTGACTTTTCTAGGAAAGTTGACTTCATACGGTCAAGTTACATCAAGTTTACCACTGATATCTGACCTGAGATGAGAAACTTTGTGCAGCATGATGAGGATGGGCTTTATTCCCTCTGGTGGTATGGAGGTCCACAGGAGGTTCAGTTTAACTCTGTCTCCATGTTTGAGGATGAAGATCAGAGCAGCACAGTCCACTGAGTCCAGCTGTCTGCTGCTCAG
>VUQK01032053.1:0-13971 GCA_015106715.1 Bujurquina vittata
ACATAATCATGCAACGCAAACCAAAAACAGAGAACCTTTAAAGTAACAGCTGTCCCACAGCACTGCAGCCACCATGTTTTAAAGGTGCAACTCTTACTTTGAATGGTTTCAATTTCACATCACTTTTTTCACAGCTTCACTACCACCCAATTTGCACACAAATTGGCATTTTGCATGCAAAGTGCAGCTGTGTCAAAATGCTAGAGATCAAAGTAATAGCTGGGAGGCTATTACCAGCAAGGGCACACACATTTTTCCCTAGTACCAGGTGACTGCCAGGGGTCACTGACTACTTCTATGGTTGTTGAGGAATACACAGTTTTCTCTCATGACTGGTGGTTGCCATATGGTTGCAGACCGGTCTCTAAACCTCTGTGCCTGGGGCCTTATTTACTTGACCCTACACGGTCATTGAACCTTAAAAGGTTGGAGTGTAGTTTAAATGCAAATTGGAATGCTGATGTTTTGACACCAACCTTATAAACAAAGTTTAAAGGAGTTCCACCACAATTATCTTGCAGTTGTGTAGCGAATGATCCAATGTAGACAACAAGCTCACAGTACAGTGACTGGATAAAGAGAATGTGAGGTATAATTTTCAGAAACTATTCTCTACCATTTCATGTGCCTGAAGAATAGAGGTGGACTTTGCCTGTTTTCTAGTCAAGGTCAGTGGTTATCCACTCCCTTCTCTATGAGACTATCTACATTTGAGTCTCAATGCAGTGTGGCCAACATGACTCAGTTCATTTATAGCAACAAAATGCCAGACTAATGCCAAAGAAAATGGCAGATCCTTTGAAAGGTGAGTTGTATTCTGATCAAAAATGTTATCAACAAGATTGAGAAAGAGAAACTTTAAGAGGCAGTCAAAAGGAGAACATGAAAATAGTGTTTAAGGTAAATACATAGCCAGATTGCTTATCTCAGCTGTTGTCTGGACCCACACAGAGATATAAAGTACAGTATACACTGAAACAGAGTCTGGGCATAACTGCAGGTGCTTTAATTAGAAACTAAATAATGCAACAGAATGGATGAGTAAGCCTAAAGCGGGAAAAAGGACTGGTGGTCAGACTGAGGGGGGAAGAAATGTTTCTTAATCATAGCTTTGTGCCTTGGAGCATGGTAAGTTTTTAATGAATGATTGAAAACCAATCATCAATGGTGGTACATTAATACTGCAGGATGCCAGATGACCTTTTCCTTTGAACTGAGTGAAAAATGACATTCCTGTAGAAAATTTTCATGGCCTTTTTTTTAATACTTATTATATGTTTCCCCCCTCCTATAGATTTCAATTAAATTGCCCTACTGAGTTCTTCACTTAATCTCTCTCTTGGCTTGTGGCAAAGTGTGATTTTTATTTTTTTTTCTGGATGCCATTTTCCAATTTAATAGAAGTGCATTTATGTTCGCCTGTGTTATGAATTAAAATGGAGTTTTTTATGGGCAGGGGTGCATGCTGCCATGGTTGAGCACCTCTTCATTTAAACGCTCTGTACCTTGAAGGTGAAGAGTGCAGAGCCTATGTGAACTCCATAAACTGAGTTGCAAGAGTTCTCCTTTTGGTGTTGTTGAAGGTAAGGTTCCAAACTTGCCCTTGACGAGGTGCTGGCTCCTGGTGAATTATGGATACAGTTAGTGTGGGTAAGTCAGTTCACTGAGGGGGTTATATTTTTTCTGGAGACATTAGAGTCTCCGTGATGAGTATTATCTCCATTAGGAGAGACAATATCACTGCCTATTATATGATTCATTTTATGAAAATCGAAATTAAAACCCGGCCTTTTGATGCAGCTGCCCTGGTAATGATATAAACAAAATAACACAATCATTCCTCATATATTTTATGACTCAAGAATGAGTCATGGCAGCTGACAGATCAGAAATCCTTTAGATTTTTTCAGCGAGGCCTTGTGGATCTGGCCTTCCATTCGGAGACATTAGAGGCTCTAATGAGGACAGCCCAGTGATCTGTGGACCATACAGCCCATCCTCTCATTTCTTCACAACATGAAAAGACAAGCAGAGAACCGCCTACAACATTTCCCCACATAAGCGCTGTTGTGGCTGTAACACTTTTTTGGAACGACCCAACATTCCCTGGGAGACAAGGCAATCTTTCACATCAAAAGATGTTTTGTTCATGCTGCCCCTGAAATTATTCCCAGCTGACACATAGCTTGTTAGCCCCCAGAAGCCTTTCCTGGGACATTTGGCATGAGGAGAGACAGTTACGTAAAGGCTAATGAGTGCTTGGCAGTGGATTGACAGAGCCTATGGGTGTTCTCGGCTGACTGTTTTGTATATGTGTCAATGCGTAGATGCACATGTGCAACATTATTGTCTAAAATTAGTGCATGCATCTGTCAGTCTTTAGGCCTGTGCTGATGGCTTGTCATTCATGGTTGGTTAAACAAGGCTGGTCAGTCAATCTGTGCCTTCTAGTTAGATTCAGCCTTTACGCTTAGTCACTTCAGCCTGTGGCTAACATGTTGCCACCCTTTGCTGTCTACAAGCAAGTCCTGGGCCCTGAAATGACTTAGTCACGCTTTGTTATTTGCTATCCAAGAAGATTATTGATATTTCCATTAGACCGTTCGACAAATAGTCAAATGACATAAGAACACTAATTGTTGAACGTTGTTGGATGTTGAAAATGTATTTTCCGGCTATAAATAGAATATCAAAGTATATTTAATTACGCAGAAGAGGCTAGTCAAACTGCAATACTGTGCAAAAGTCACACCTCATTTCTTCATGTTTTTCCAGGAACATAGTAAATCGATGGAGAGATTTATTAAGATTTATCGTGCAAACATAAATGGAAATAAATGCAAAAACAGAGTTTGTACAATTCTAACAAACTTGAAAATCAGTATTTGATGTGATCACCTTTATTCTTCATAATATTCCGAACTCTCTTGCGCAAGCTTTTCTTGTCATTTTTTTAAGTAGTCTTCAGGAATGCATACATACATAAGTACATTTAATTCTCCAGGCTTCTTGAAGGACATTCAAAGCTTGTCTTTGGACGCTGCCTGCCTTTTGTTCCATAATCTGTCAAGATGATCCCACACTGCTTCAGTAATGTTGAGCTCCGGGTTCTGGGGAGGCCAGTTCATGACTGATAGAGTTCCATTGTGTGTGGGGTTTTTTTCTATCTAGATATGCTTTTACTGCTTTGGCAGTATGTTTGGGATTATTGTCATGCTGAAAAACAAATCATTTGCCAATCAGATACTTTTGTGATGGCATTGCATGGTGGATCAAAATCTGATGGTACTTTTCAGTGTTCATAATTTCATAAATGTTGACAAGATCCCCAACACCACCAGCTGAAATGCATTCTCAAACCATGACAGAGCCTCCACCGTCTTTTACGGATGCCGTTGTACCTCTTTCCTGAACTCCTCAAGTACATATTGATGATTGATTTGAACTAAAAATTTCAAGTTTAGATTTATCACTCCATAAAACCTGCTGCAACTGATTTTCAGCCCAGTTCTTATGTAATTTGACATACCTCACCGCTACCCTTCCACTGTGACCACTTCTGATAAGGCTTCACTGAACAGTAGATGGATCAAATGCATCTCTCAGATTCTGTTAATCTTCAGTAGATAGGTTTTTTGGCCTGCCACTTCTTCTTTTGCCCTCCACTTGTCCAGTTTTCTTAGTTTATTTTAAGGACAAACTGCACACCATGCTGAGATATGCCAAATCTTCAGCTAATAGCTCTTTAGAAAATCCCCTTGTTGGTGCTAAAATACTATTTTGCGCCTGTCAAAGTGTATTATCTTTGACATTATTTATAGATTCAACTTAAGAAATGGGAACAAATGACATGTTTTTGCAACAGTCTGCCAGTTGCAAAACACACGAAACAATTTGAAATCAGTTCTTTACTAAGTTGTCTATTATGTGCACTGGTTATTCAATTAAGTTAGGGACATTTTTATACTTGAATGATTCATAGGTCATATTAAGTGGCTTAACAAACATGGAAGACCTTCAGAAAACCCTGGAAAACTACTGCACAAGACCGCTTTAAAAATGCGAGCAAAACGTAAAGAAATTAGAGGAGCATCAAGACATTTATAGCCCTGATGAAGAGTGCAGTTGATGAAACACATAGATAGAAATAAAGATGCCACAGATATTTTCTTGTCCATATTTTACAGTATTTTGCGCTGCTGCATGACAAAAAGATTTTTAGTTCAGCAAAGAAATCATCCAAAGCTAACAAAAAGGAGTTCACTGTGTGTTGCATTGCCCTAAACACTAATATGGGAGTTAATAACATCCAATACAAGTCATTAGACAGGCATAGGGCATGCTGTAGTTAAATGCCATTTGCCACTGCCATCTTATGAAGGGTAACTGAGAAACCAAAGATGTTACTCCTATGTCTGTGATTTCACAATACAAGGTAGCCACACCCGAAGGCAGACCATGCTTTCTTGGCTGTTTTACTCCAAATGGGAGCATAATATACAAAATTAACACCCAGCTATCGTGAGGAAGTCTTAAAACTAGTAATAGAGACAATAAAGTGTTTACTGGGGTCATAAATCAAAGAGCAGGGAATCATTTTCTTACTGACTTTGATACAATCAAACTTATTTTTGCAACCATTGTGACCCCAGGCTGGCCATCAGAAAGAATACAGGTTTAGGGCACTTCTGCATTAGTTCCATAGTCCCATACATAACATAGAAAAAGAATGAACCATGAATGTAATGCAAATTTAGAACACTTGGTAATGAGTTAGGAAGGAGCATTTAGCTTAGTTGAAAAGACAAATTATACAATTTAATCCATTTATTACATTTTTGCTCTCCACAGACTTCTCTTTTTTTTATTATTTTATTACAAATGCTGTTCTACAGCCCTGTCCACAGCACGTGAGCATGTGCAGGAATTCACAGACTGGCAAGCTTGACAGGTTTTGTTATTTAGTAATCGTAGCTAAGGTATGATTGGACAATCAGTGTTAATCAGATCAGTCGACCACTTTTCCAAATGCTTTAAATAGGAGAGAAATGGGGGTGACCGTGATTCTCCAGAAGTAATCAGCAGGGGCATTTGAAATGCAAAAAAGGAATTGAAAAATAATTCTCTCTCATCCTGCTGCATAATTTTGGTGAGGCAGTTTGGAGGAAAAGAGCAAAATATGAATTTTACTTCTGGAGATTTGAAGTTGGGGTGTCAGCTGCTGTGAGTTGTTTCCTGAGCTGTGTCGTTTGCTGGAGTCAGCATTCTTGATGGCCAGATGATTTTTAGAGCCCCATGTATCTGCCACAAAATGTGATTTGGCTTTGGGTACATTTGTTTTGCAAGCATTTCACATTTTTTCCAGCAACACACCGCGTAAGCTGCATTGATTTGTCACCAGAGATATTAGCCTGTCATGACCTAGGTATATATTTTGTGGAAAGATTAACACTCCCTCCTAAGCTCTGAGTGCAGATGCCATTTTCCAAAGTGTTTTATATTTTCATCCTTTTCTTGAGGGGTAAGAGCCAAAAGTCTTGAGCAGAATACTTCTGCCAATATATGGATCATTTACTGAGTCTTTCCATCATTCTCCTCTATCATTTCTCTTTCTCCTCACACTTTTCATGCCATCGCTTCCTTGGCTGCAACTGCTGCTTCTGTCAGCTGAGTTTTGATCCCAGTGGAAATTGCAATTTAAACCCTAACTTTTAGTGTAGAGAACAAACCTGCGCCGATACGCAACCATGAAACAAGATGGAGTATATTAACAATCTTATTAGCACAAAAAAGTATATCCAACCAGGCTACAGAGCTATGTTCTGACAAGCATATATCTTAGATGGCAAACTCGGTTAGATTATTTTCAGATGTGCAAACAGAGGAGGGGAATAAAGTGAATTTGCTATGTACTGAGAGACAGTGACAGGGAAAGGAAGGATGGAAGAAGTGATGCATGAAGAAGTGAGCGGGAAAAAGGACACTGAGG
Source organism: Bujurquina vittata (assembly GCA_015106715.1). Classification (NCBI taxonomy): domain Eukaryota; kingdom Metazoa; phylum Chordata; class Actinopteri; order Cichliformes; family Cichlidae; genus Bujurquina; species Bujurquina vittata. Next base: position 5,990 of record VUQK01032053.1, read on the forward strand.
AAAGGTGGGGCTCAAAAGATCAAGACATCGCATTGAAACTGCAGGAGCTTAGTGTAGACACAGCAGGAGGCCGGTGAGGGGAAAATCATGTCAGGGAATATCATGCTGTCACAAACCATCCTGCCATCTCTCAGCTGAGATTGATCTGCCAGCCTTCTGTTACCCAGCCTTTACTCACCCTTTACTCACAGTTTTTTTACCTCCTCACGACGCAGCTGAAACATTTCACTGTGTGGAAGCATGCTGTCGTCACAAGCAAGTCACTATAGTATCAGTGTGGGATCACGAGGTCAGGGCTGTTACTGGAAGTGGCAGAAGAGGATTAGTGGCCCAGTAGGGGGAGAGAACAGCCGCCCTGCAGTGGAGAACCAGCTGGTCAGCAGGCTGGCCAGCCCAGCTCCATCTGCCAGTCACCTGCTTGACCTGCTGGGAGGTCTGCTAAATCTCTGTGCCTCCTGTAGCTCCCAGAGATTATGTCACTGAATTTGGCCGTACTGTGGTTCATCGAAAATGACAGTCAAATGAATGTGCAATCTGTATAAACTCCGAAAATGTGTTAGCGGTTAGAGTCACTTTCTTGATGATCCTATATGCCTGTCTGTGCTGAAAATGTTGAGGAAAATGCTGAAATCTGCCCTTTGTTCATTCTCCACTCATGCAGTAGTTAATAATAGTAATAAATAGTTAATTTAATAGTAAGCAAAAATTTAAGATTTAACTTACTTTGATGCCTACTCATCATCATGATCATCTTCACCTTCTTAGCGGAACGTAAAAAACAGGAAATGTGCATTATGTTTTGGTTCCAATGTGTAATATTTAAGAGCAATATGTAAAAATAGCCAGCAGTAAATTTATGGCACATAAACTCAGTGGACGCTTAATTAGGTACATCTTGTTACTACCTGGTTGGACCTCTTTTTCCCCTCAGAACTGCCTTAATTCTTTGTGACGCTGATTCAACAAGGTGCTGGAACCATTCCTCAAAGATTTGGGTCCATATTGACATGACAGCATCACAAAGCTGCTGCACATTTGTCAACTGCACATCCATGATGCGAATCTCCCGTTCCACCACATCCCAAAGGTGCTCTATTAGACTGAGAAGTGGTGACTGTGGAAGTCATTTGAGTACAGTGAACTCATTATCATGTTCATGAAAGCTGTTTGAGATGATCTGAGCTGTGTGACATGGAACGTTGTCCTGCAGCCATCAGAAGATGGGTCCACATTTTAACAATACTCAGTACCAAGGGGACCAAAGTGTGCCTCAAAAATTATTCCCCACACCATTACACCACCATTAGCAGACTGAACTATTGTGGCAGGATGGAGCCACGCTTTCATGTTGTTCACACCAAATTCTGACCCTGCCATCAGAATGTTATAGCAGAGACTGATCAGATCAGGCTACATGTTTCCAGTCTTCTGTTGTCCAATTTTGGTGAGTGAACATGAAGTGAAGCATTAATTTCCTGTTCTTAGGAACAGTAGTGGGGTCTGGTGTGGTCTTCTGCTGCTGGGTTGTAATGAGTGGTTATTTGACTTACTGTTGCCTTGCTATCAGCTTGAAGCAGTCTGCCCATTCTCCTCTGACCTCTGACATTGTATTTTGTACAGAGAACTGTCACTGACTGGATATTTTCTGTTCTTTTATACCATTCTCTGTAAATCCTAGAGATGGCTGTGTTGGAAAATCCCAGTCAATCAGCAGGTTCTGAACTATTCAGATCAATAAATTTGGCACCAACAACCATGCCACATTCAAGTCACTTAAATCACCTTTCTTCTCGATTCTGATGCTCGCTTTAAACTTCAGTGGGTTGACTAGACCATGTCTACATGCCTAGATGCTTTGAGCTGCTGCTATGTGATTGGCTGATTGGATATTTGTATCAATGCACAGCTGAACATGTGTACCAATAAAGTGGCTGGTAGGTACAGTATAATAGGTGGCTTTTAGTTAAGGTGTGAATATTCTTTTCTGCTCTTGCTTTAAGAAATAATTATGGGGTTTTAGAACCTGGAAAATATTTGCTTGAAATTTTTGTTTGTTTGTTTTTTTGTTACAAAATTATTGGTATTTGTCTGCAATGCCTTTATTGTGTGACAGCAGCTCAGTCACTGCACATCAGCCACTGGGACTGCAGTGAACGAAAACAGCAGACTTGTGGCAGCACTTGAATATTCAGCCTCACATATGGACTCAGTCAGTTTCATCCCGGAGCTCTTTTGACATTTGAGTGTTTAAATCTTTTAATAACTGATGAGATAATATTACTTTAAAGTGATGCATGATGGACAAAAAGCTTTTTTCTTTGTGTGTCAGATGGGACTTCATACTATAGTCTTGACACGGTCTCTTAAATCACAGCTTCTTGAATAAACTTAAGAAAATAACTAAAGGAAACAATTTTGACTTCTTTTGTGAATTAAGGCCTGGCAATGCACGGAAAAACATGTCTTATATTCGTGTACTGGTCAATTATAAGATTTTGAATTTTCACAACATGTCAGACTTTCAGACGAGTGGAAACAAAGTATCCAAAATACACATTTAGTTATTTGTTTTCCTACACATTGTACAAATTTGTATTTAATATTTTTTTAAAAACCCACACATCTGCATATTTAAAGTTAAAATTTCAGAAAATTTATATTTAAAAAACATTTCAATATAAAGCTTTGCAGTAGTATCATTGTAATATCTAATATTTTCATCCTATTTTACTGCTTCCCTTTCCCTAACATTCCCATTAAAAATGGGAACACGCACCTCCAAACAAAAATACTAGAATATTGCCATTGCTGCAGCATTTTACTAATTGTGTGAGTCGAGTTCTCTGCTGCCTTTTATGGCAATAACTGCATCAAAACAACAGGCTTTGTGAAAATCTTCTTCACAGTGTGTTTAATGTTCAGTTTAAATCAGTTTTTATTGGAATCTTTCAGGACTTCCCAGGAAATCTTATTTTCCCAAGCCTTCAATCACCCCAGTTCTGTCACAGCTTCTGCTTCTTATCTCATCCATACCCGAGTCAGGTACCAAAACAAAAGCCGTTCGCCGTTCCTTTCCTATTTGAAACAGTGCTGCATTTTGTTTTTACTGCTGAATCCCTCTGACAGCTGTTGTGGGTTCCTGTCAAAAAGTGTTGTTTCAGTTTTTTTCTATTATTTCCCAGTCTCAGTCACACTAACAAGGAGTGAATAAACAGAAGGTAGAGTAGAAGAGCAATAGCACTGGAAATGCTCCTGCCCAGGAGAATCAGCAGAATTCTGGAGCTTGCAAAGGTTAAACTTCATGACATGATCTTTCAAATTGTTTTCGCCTTCATCTTATATACATGCAGAGTTGTCGAGGAAAAATTATACAGTGCACCAAGAGTTGGAGCAGCACTCTTCAACAATGGCTCCGTTTCTCTCATGTTGCCGCCTTTGTGCGCAACGCTGAAAGCCGCTGTCTCCCCCCAACAATAACAGATGTCAAAATCATGTTCTCCTAAAAGTTTATAACTGCTGTGTGCTTATTCCAGTCATCGTGGTAGAAAGCCAATTGTGTTTGATTGACTGTGACTGTGATTGGCAGAAACTTGGCTCCATTGTTTGGCCACTCATGTTATCACATTTGAGAAGCGCGGCTAGCCTGCGGCAGTAAAAAGCAAGAGGGATATTGGCTCCTGAGTAGCTGGCATCGAGCCTCTTTCAGACAGGCAATTCCAGGGGAGCAATTGTCTGGTTTAATTGCTCCAAAAAAGAAAGACGGAGAGGCGGTGAAACTAACAAGCTGTCTACAGAATCAGTAATTTACAGACTCTACGATAAAAACAGATTTCTATATTTCTTTTTCTTTTTTTTCTCTCACTTGACACACACACACACACGCTCGCTCGCTCTTGCCGTTCTAGTTTCTGTGAAATACTCACATAGCAGGTTAGCGGGCTGGTATAATTTGCAGTTGTGATTTGCACAGTGGGACAGAGACACACTGATTTCACTTACTCCCAGACTGATTTGATGGGCCAGAGATATCGCCGCTGCTCCTGGCCCATTTCTAAACCGGGAAGCACAGAGGAACACACTTATTTTCCATGATAATGTGTTGTATTTTAGAAGAAAATGCCACTGAAAAGGATAATCCATCCATCCATGCAAATTCCATATCTTGCTCTGCATTAAAAACTAATTTGCTCCGATTCTTTTCCCAATTTCCTTCCCAGACCATAAAAATTCTATCATCTAGTTGTTCAGATGCTATTAGACAAAACCAAAATAAAGCGATTTGTTTCAAATGTTGCTTTATTTTCCCTCTTGCATCTAGTCAACATCAACTATCATAACCTGCTGTAAAAATTAAGGCATAAAAACGTTGGTTTGACAGGGACGTAGGTCAGCATTGCTCAAACACAGCATTTTATCCATTCGGCATTTCGGCAGATTATTATTATTATTACAGACAATTTGAAAAAAAAAGAAAAGAACAGTAAAGAAAAAGAAAAATGCTGACATTGCAGGTTGTGTCAGTCTGACACTTCAGGTTAATTTTCTGGTTAGAGTAACCTGGATTTGACTTGTGCATACTAATCTACAGGAAGTAGAGAAACAGCTGGCACCAAAGTGTCGGCCAGATGTAACACAAGCCTTCAGTCTCACCCTTTCCATCTATTGTTGTCACAAAATAGCTTGACTTGCACACAAATCTATTGATTGTTTTTCATTGAATTAATGACCTATGAAATCTGATTTCGAACCTTGGGAATATACAAAAAAGGCATCCCAAAATAAAGTAGAGGAGAAATAGTTTAAGTGCAAAATGTGTACAGTATCTAATCAATGTTCCATGGACACAAATACACACGACATATTCAATAGTCCTGCCAGGATGATGAATGAATCATTCTGGCAGGATGACGGTTGGCTTCATGACTGCCACATGAAGCCAACCAGAGGGAAATGGGCATTAAGAGGCACAGGCATATTCTCAGAAAAAAAAAGAAAAAGCTTAGCATCTGTGAGTGAGGTTGTGGATCACTGGCCTATTCCTCTTCCCTCCACAGCAGCCTCCATCCATATTCATAACATCCCAGAGTGATAGCAGAGGGAAGAGGAGAGGGGAAGAAAGGGGCAGGAGGGAGCAGATTTTCACTGTGTACAAGTTAAAAGGAAAGATGTAAGGAACACTGGGTTATGTCTATATTTGTCATGAAGATATCTTTATTTTTTTACATGTTTGCAAACATGAATCAAACTGCAAACTAGAACCTACAACCAGACAACCAATGATTCAACTTTTAATAGTAATTTCTTAAACACATCATTTGCACTGCACATGGTTTCAACTTTGTGAACTCAGCAACAATATGAAGGGTGATTAAACGGGGATAAGAGAACATTTTCCAGTTCATAACCATTAGCACTGCAATTAAATTCAAATGGATGTAAAATCTCAAACAAATATGCAAGCAATGCATGAAGGCAAGGGTCAATTAATCATCAGTCGGGGAGCCTCCTGCCCATTTCTGAAATGCACTGTTTCACATTTCACTGATCTCTAAAGAATTGATTATTTATCTTTTTTCAGGAGTGAGATTGTCATTTAGAGGACAAAGGGAGAAAAAAACATTTTATACACAGTAAGCTGGATGTTATTTAAGACATAAGATGCGTTTTTGATGTCGAGAGTCAGGATGTTGAAAATGACTGGTGTCAACTCATGTTATTTTCTTCCAAGTTCTGGTTGGTGGTCAAGGTGTTTTAGAGTCGAGTGGGGTCTCACCTCTTAGTTTAACCCTTGTATTGCTTTCAGGCAGCCTAGAAGTAATCAATTTGTATTAATGTGGAAAATGGGACTGTTATCAAAATGACAAAAAAAAAGAGTGGTTGATAATATTACAAGGAGGGATGGCAATGACAATCACAACACTTGAACAGGAAAAAACAGAAATGGTCATGGATCTGAGTTTCTGTTTCTGTCAGTTATATTTCTGGGTTTTGTTTTACTTCCTGCCAACAATCTGCTTCACCTGTACACAATTAGCTACTTGATCATCTGTCTATATTTGCATACTCCCCTGCCTTTAATTCCAGCTTGTCTTGTTATTCCTCGCATTAAGCATCCCAGCCAAGCTAAATTTTTGTGTTTTCCTTGTTTCCAGTTTATTTTTTATCCCTTGTGTGTTGCATTTCCACTTTGGCCTGGCAAAAACAATTTTTGAACTTTTACCTGCTTCTGGTGTTTTGCATTTCAATCATGGTACAAACTTAAAAACCCATATAGTTGAGTTTCATCAATACGCTCCAGCCAAAGGGCTTCTTGGACAGTTGAAAGCTATCATAAATTTTCTCCTCCCAGAAAAATACACAATCCAACAAGTTCTTATAGTTCAGCTGCATGCAGGTGATAACAATGTGGACGTATCAGGAAAGACTTTTCATAAATTACTATACAGTAGCTAACCAGACATTTAAAAACACATTTACAAACACAAAGAAAAGCTGGACAACTAACAAGGCCGTGTGTGTGTGAGTGTGTGTGTGTGTGCTTGTCTTAAACAGAAAAAGGAAAAAAAAAATCTCACCTGCTTGCCCACCATTTTATTGGGTTCACCTTGCGAGTACTGGGTTGGACCTCCTTTTTCCTTCAACTGCCTTAATTCTTTGTGGCGCAGATTCAACACGATGCTTCAGACATTCCTCAGAGATTTTACTCCATATTAACACAACAGCATCACACAGCTGCTGCAATTTGTCAGCTACACACTCATGATGTGATTCTCCTGATTCACCACATCCCAGAGGTGCTCCACTGGATAGAGATCTGTTCACTGTGGAGGAACAATGCACACAGTGAAGAAACCAATTTGAGATGATCTGAGCTTTGTGATTTGGTGTGATATTTTTAATGTGTGTTCAAGACATACCTAGGGATTAAAAGGATCATTCATGATTTATGGGTTCAGTCCATGGCGTAAATAAGTTAAGAAATGGACACTCAAGTTTTTTTTTCTGTTTTTATTCATATTATGTGCCTCTTTATTTTAATATACAGGTGAATAGTCCTGAAAATGACATGCATGTAACACTGTGTAACAGACTGTCATTTATAAGTTAAAGTAACAATAAAATAAAATATTGTGTTAAAGTGAGATCACAGCTGCAATGTGGTTGTGCTAGGCTAACAGAGTTCTTGCTAGTGGTAAAGTGCGCTTCAAATACAGTAGCCATGCTAATGAAGCACCAGTGCTGTTTGTTAGAGTAAGTTACTGGATTAACAAAAGGGTTGATTAACCCTTCAGCCGATCAGGCTAGTTCTACACATGCTGTAGTCATAAGAGTCGATGCAAATGAAGTAATTCATGTACACGTTTCGTTACTGGTGTTTACATGAATGGTTGTAACTTACTGTGTGTCATGATCCTGGGCTTATAGCCCAGTGTTTAGTGTTTTGGTTATGCTTTGTTTACTCTTTGATTGTGATTTCCTTTTGTGTTTAGTTCTGTTTTCTCTGGGTTTTGTTATTTTCCAGGTTTGGTTCTTATTTCATCTTAGTTCTGGTGTTGCAGTTGTTGTCCCGTTGTTCCTGTGTCCTGTGCCTTGCCCCCGTTTTTCCTGTGTGTGTGTGTTTAGTCTGTGTGCTCCCTGTTAGGTGTTTCCTGTTTTATTTTGACAATCCTGTGTTCCCTGTGTGTTGTCTAGTTTTGCTTCCTGTGTGCTATTAGTATGATTTGGTCCACCCGTTCTCCCCAGCTGTTTCCTGTTTTCCCTCGTTATTCCTAGTGTATTTCTTGTCTGCCTTTCCCTCTGTTCTCTGTTGCGTCCTCCCTCATCAAGGTGTGGTTTCTGTTCCTCTTTTCCATCTACCTCTTTCTCAGTTTTGTGTTGTTGGTTTTCATTTTTATTAAAGTTACTGTTTAAGTTCAGTCAGCCTCCGAGTTCTGCGTTTGGGTCCAATCCGCTCGCCACACCGCTCAGACATGACACTATTT
>VUQK01032055.1:6261-16796 GCA_015106715.1 Bujurquina vittata
GGGTGCATATGGTGGTGTGTGTGGTCTCGGCTGCTCACAGCTGGACTCTGGCTTCACACTCCTTATGGGACTGGTGGAAACTCATAGAGCTGCAGGACATCCCTCTAAGATTGTCGGGATCTTCTGTGCAGTCTGAGGACACCGTCACTGTCAGCTGATCAGCTGATCAACTGATCAGCTGATCAGCTGATGTGTGTTTTCAGTGTCTGTCTGTGTGACGATTAGCTCATCACCAACAGCAGCCACTGCTCCATTAGCACATCCTCTTTGGCTTTATAGAGAACGATTTTCCTTCTTTGATAAATGATCCATCCATCCATCTCTAACACAGCTGTCAGCAGTTCTTCCTGTCTTGACATTCTCAACTTCTCCCCTCAAAACAAATCCACGCTCCGAAGCAAACAGCTCAAAGAGACTATTTGACAAAGTTCACTGAGCTCTTTCCAAATCCTCGTGGCAGTGGTACCTCTCACGGAACTAATAAAACAATGAAAAATGATGGGAGATGAACCGAGAGGTCAAAGAACTGCGTGAAAGACGATGAACCATCAGATCATTCTGGTGACCTTGAACCATCTCTTAGTTATGCCGCTATAGGCATAACTTTGCATTTATTTCACCACTAATAATATTGATCATCATTATTTTTCGTTAAAAACATGACGCTGATGTGCTGCGTGTGACGTATATCTCAGCTGACGTGTCACGGTGCTTTTATTTTGAAGGCGTTTTCCATTTCCCGCAGCGACAAAAAGCGAAAGTAAACGGCAGCGCTCCGGTAACATCCGGTGTTTGTTCTGGTCCGATCTTCACGGGTTTCTGAGCTGTTTCCACCTGAACAGGTGAGTACTGACGTGTGTGTAAGGCGAAACGGTGTGAGTGTGTTACAGTGTGAGTGTGACACACTCACACTGTGAGCAGAAATAAAATAGAACAGAGAAATGCTATATACATACATTGTGTTTATTCTTCTGAAAGATGCAGTAATATTACACAACATTAGCCATGTGCAGAGGTGGGATCTGAACTGAAGTCATTCAAAATTCTTCTTCTGTTTCTGTTGTTTCCGGAGAAAAACAAAACAGAATTGTAGTTGTGGCTGACTTCAGCTGAGTGCAGAGCAGAGCTGCAGTGTGTGAGGGTCGCACACATCCAGCTGTCCTCACAAGCTCCACATGTTTCCACAGGGATCCAGCAGCGGCACTGACACCTGCTCAGGTGTGTGATGAAGCTTCCTGTGAGCCTCAGTCATCCGCGCAGGCGGTGATGTGCATGCTGAACCACAGACTGACCTGAGATCAGTCTGAAACTGCTCTCCTCATGTTCACACATGGATCCCGATCCAGATCCTGATGCAGGTCTGACCGTGGTGCTCCTGGGGAACTGTGGAGTGGGTAAAAGTGCTTCAGGAAACACCATTTTAGGTCGAGCAGCGTTTGAGTCCAAGACGTCCTTTAAGGCTGGAGAGACTGAGATCAGAGAGGAGACAGGACAAGTGTTTGGGAAACGGATCCGAGTCATCGACACTCCCGGAATACTGGGATCAGAGGAGCCCATCAGGAGCTGCTGTCAGGAAGTCCTCAGATCCTCCGGCCCTCATCTGTTCCTGCTGGTGGTGAAAACGGATCGATTCACCGCCGAGCATGAACGGGGCGTGGAGGCGTCACTCAGAGCGGTTCAGCCGCTGTTTCCTGCTTTTCACAGGCGGAGACGTCTTGAAGAACACGTCGGTGTGCGACGATGTGTCGACCAGGAGTGGCAGAGTCCACTTCCAGCTGTGGTCAGGAGTTTCTCGGGGAGGTTTCACCTGTTTAACAATGAAGACGGAGGAAGAGAGCAAGTCCGAGAGCTGCTGCTAAAGGCGGGACTCCTTCATGGCGCACCAGGTAACACAGGAAGTAGGCCTGCTGGATTTTGGAAAAAATCACAATACGATTATTTTTGTCAATATTGAAATCAGAGGACTGACATTTAACACAATTACTCACTGACTTTGTAAACACATTTATTGCATTTAATGAACAGTAAATACTTTGAAACCTAGTGCACTTCTACAGTCTATTTCAAGTAATCTACTGTTCCTGCTAGGGTTGTGCCATGATGACAAAAAACTATATCGTGACATTTTCTGTAATTTAGTCGATAATAATAAACAATATTTTGCATTATTTAAGTGTTTGTAAAAGTCTTAGATTTTACACTTCTTAAACTTGAATGTTAAGAAGTGCAAGCAAGTAAAATATAAGACTTTTAAGGATATTAACATCCATCCATTATCTTCCACTTGATCCTGCTGGTCGGAAGCTTTTCATCCTCCTCATTCTCTGTGTGGTCTTTGTTTGCAGATGATGGGACAGCTTAGTTGTTGAGCTATCTTTCTTGCAAAGTCTGCAAACTGCCTTCTTTTGATCAGTGTCAGTCTTTTCAAATCCAAACCTCGTCCACGCGAGTGAAGACGATCCTCGCCGAAGTATTAAATCTAAGGCGGCAGACTGCAAGGCTGGCGATGTCTGAATTTCTTCCCCTGGTTCAAGGTGTTTGCTCATTTCCAGCTTTAGGTGTGTTGTTGAGGCAGCTATGCTAGCACACAGTGTGGGTACACTCCATGTGCACGTGCAGGAGCCTGTGCTAAAGCTTGGAGTCCAGGCGTTTTGATTGCTGTTTTTTTCCCCGGTCAGTAGCATCCTCGATAACGTCAGCTCATGCATCGTTAACACGGCAATTAAGATATTATGGGAGAGGATAATATCGACCCTACCTACTCCTACAGCCGTGATGCCAGTCAGGCTGGCCCATCATAGCCCAGAGCAAACAGAAAACATGTTCAGCTCGAGACTAAATCAGGATTATTCAGGCCAACAGCACAGATGCTGGTTATACTGGTTATGCTGGTTATGCTGGTTATACTGGTTATGCTGGTTATACTGGTTATGCTGTGGAGTTTGTGTTGTGGATGGTGCAGATCCCACTGTGCAGTGTTAATTACCTTGTGGCTGTCTCGGTGTTTTATCTCTGGTTGGTTGGCAGAAACAAATAAAACACCACGTTTTTCCCTCCTGGATCAGTTTTTTTCCAGGTGTGAACACATTTGTCCCCATTTTTTTCCACTTCTTGGTTCATTCCCTCACATCCATTTCGATAGCATCGGCGATCTCCCTACAGGAATCTGTTGGTGTTCGTGAGTCCTTATATATGATTATTGTTCCTTATATTGACAACCTGCAGTCCTGACCGGGCCGATCAGAATCAGTGCCGGCTGCGTTGAACTTATGTGGTGTTACATTTCTCGGGAGGTGCACGTCAGGTTACTGCGTCAGAGGGTTTTCCAGTTATGGTGTGAATCCCACAATGACCCGATGCAGAAGCATAATTTCAGCCTAAGAGTACACTTGCAGAGCGTAATGTGACAACATTTTAATAATTCTAATAATGAGAGTTGTTTTTGTCAATCACACTGTTTTTGGGATCATTTGGAGCCAAAATCAAAACTGAAATCAAATTTCGATTAATTGCACAGGAAGTACACGCACTCACACAGACTGTATCCTGAGGATGGTCTGTGAGGTCACATGTTTCTTTCTGTGTTTGTTCCTGCAGCTGTTTGTGTGGGCTCCAAGGTCAGGAGGATCCTTCTGATTGGTCCTCCTGGAAGTGGGAAGAGTGCTTCAGGGAACAGCCTGCTGGGCCGCCGTCACTTTGAGGTGGACAGCGACTTCCACGGAGGCGGGAAAGGACACATGTGCGGAAGTGCGGAGGTGGAGGGGGGGCGGATTTCTGTGGTGGACTCTGCGGGACTCACTGGTCTGACCCGGGAGCGGCTGCTCCGTGATATCGGGAGCATGATGCAGCGATCCAGGACCTCACGTCTTCGTGTTGGTGGTGAAGATCGGCCGGCTGTCGGCGGCAGACTTGCAGCTGCTCGCGTCGCTGACTCGCCTGTTTGAGGGCGAGGTGTCCCGACATGCTGCCGTGCTGTTTACTCACAGAGACGCTCTGGGAGACCAGAGTCTGCAGGACAAGATCGGGTCCAGCCGCTGCGTGTCGGAGCTGGTGTCCCGCTGCCGAGGGAGAGTCTGTGTGTTGGACAACACTCGGAGAGGAGAGCGGGAGCAGGTGACGGACTTCCTCCGTCTCATAGACGATATCATCAGAGAGAACGAAGGACGCCACTGCAGCTGGGGTTCACTGGGGTCACATGACCCAGAGGACACATTTGGGCCTCTGACAGCAGAAACTTCCTGTGTGAACGGCGACGCTGACCATGAGCTCGCTGCAAGACCTCCTCCTCGTTTGCTGCGTGTGTGCTGTTGTCTCTTTTCTCTGAGCGCGTACTTTGCGAGGCATTACTTCCACTGGACTTAAAGGGGCGGAGCCTTAGTGCCTTCCTGTGAATTAGTGCATCTGTACAGGTGTTCTAGGTAAACGCTGGTGCAGGTGAATCGGTTCTGGCTCGACCCACTGAGACTGACTTTAGGTGATGTTCAAACCGAATCTTTAAAGTGTTGTTTGTCATCATTTAATGAATCTCAGTACACTCTCAGAGGCTGTGAGAAGATCGTTTGTAGACAAGATCGTTTGTTACTTTCATGGAACGTGCCTGACAAAATAAATGGCTACCGTTGGCCAGGATCACAGTACGTTGACGGTTTCTCCAGCAATTAGGGACTCCAATTTACAAATTGACAACAGGCAGAATACGGGATGTAGAAGAGCCCGAGCAGATGGCTAAAACGTTCTCTGCATATGTGAAGAGATTTTTGCAGCTTAACGCAGCAGCCCAGTGTTTCCAACCACTCCAGATTCATCTCACATGTTTATATATACACATAGATTATCAGGTCCTAGTCTGGACAATCTGGTTATCTATTATACTCCTGAAGTATCGCTTGATCTTAAGAAATTGAGGTGTGGTCATATTTTTGGTCAACAATCAAATCAAATCAAATGACTGTAAAGTTCTTGGAGAGAAGTGACGCGCGGTTTCACAACACCGCCGTCGATATTGCTTCCTGTGTGTTGGCTTTCACGCCCGTGGCGGTGAGGGCCATTTGTGTCGAGCCCATTAGACCTTTCTTGTCTGATTTGTCATCTGTCTGTATCAAGGTTTACCTTTTCTGAGACTTGTGAGTCCTGTGTTTGAGGACCTCACGTTCTTTGTAAATATGCGTAATTATGCATTAATACATCACGTTACCCAATTTGTTGAGTCACCAGTGTTGTGTTCCTGGACCCAATGAAAGCATACCTCACTGTTTCTCTTTTTACACATTAAAAACTTTTATGGAAATACATTTTCTGCCAAAAATATTTCACCACAAATAAAAGTATTATCTTCTAAATGGCGCACACGTGCGGACACGCAGGCTCTTTGATTAGCAGAGACGTAACTTTAGGTTTCAGTATTTTGTTTTGAGCATTGTTGTATTTGTTTGTCTCTCATTACGTTTCAGGACCGACTCTAATATCATGTAGACGTTGTCTGCTCCCAAAGATTTACTGTTCTAAACACAAATATCTAAAATGATATTGCTGCTGCATTTGGGAGGAAAATATCCCATTACCAGGGTCAAAAGAATATTACATGCAAGGGCCGGTGGAAGCCTGCAGCCTGGGCCTGTTTTTAGATTCATTAGACATTTTCTGCTACATAATAACACCGTGTCAGTGATGCTGATCTCAAACCAGTCAAGAGCATTTATGCCATTTGTGTTTTCTACAATGCTGTGCGATAATAAAGAATCATTTCTATCATCTTGCTGATGTTCACATAAAATTGCTTAGAACAAAGAAACACAAGATTAATAATATATTTGCAAATAAAACATGTTATTTTAATGGCACAGTTTTCTTCCACGGTAACTTTGAAAATAATTTTCGTATCTCGTTGGACTGCACACCATAAATGATGGGGTTGAGGCTTCCGGGGACTACGTGAAACAAAATGGAACAAAATTTCCTGTATTCTGAGTACTGAGGGAACCGATGCAACATAATGATGAGCATTCCACTGAACAGCATAATCAGATATACAACCAGGTGGGTGCTGCAGGTCTTCAAGGCTTTACTGTTCAAAGACTTGTTCTTACTGGTCAGACAGACCACTGTAATACTAGCATATGTGAGAACCATGCTGCCTATAGAACCTGTGAGCAGAACCACGGTGAAGGTGAGCCCGTAGATATCATTAATGACCACACTCTCACAGGAGAGCTTAAAAAGAGAGGCATTATCACAGTACGGGCTTGCAATCACAGTCCTGCATCGGTTCAGCCGTACGGTCAGACCGAGCAGAATCCCGACCAGAACAAAGGCCAACCCCCAGGCAAAAACTGTCAGCTTGATCACCATTTTGTTGGTCATTATGGAAGCATAGTGCAGAGGATTGCAGATGGCCACATATCTGTCAAAGGCCATAATCATGAGCACAGTGTGGCTGGTGGTTCCGAACATATGTGATGTAAAAGCTTGGACCACACATTCGTAATAACTGATGAGGCGCTCAGATAGAGGCTTCAACATGTCTACCAGCAAACGCGGCACTAAGATAGAGTTTCCAAGGATATCAGTAAAAGGCAGGTTGCAATACAGCAGATACATCGGCTGGTGGAGGTTCTTGTTCATGAAAATTAAAACTGCAATGCCCACATTTGCTACAAGTATAAAGATGTAGAAGAACAGCAGCAGAAGAAACACAGGGTATGTGGAGTTCACTGAAATGTTTAACCCCTCCAGCTGGAGAGTGAAGCTGTTGTAGGTGTAATTCTCCATCAAGCTGAAAGAGCAAAACGGTACTCAGAGCAATGAAAAGAGAAGTGCAGTCAACCTTCTCTGAGTTTTCCCCTGTTGTGCGCTCCTTCTTATAGCTGGTGGTTTCCTACTGTAATACCCACCAGCTCAGAGCACACTGATCTGTGTTCTGCTGTATGGGCTTCATTTCAGCTGTGCACACACTTACCTTCAACAGTTTATGATGTAATATACGCACTCAAGAAACTGTCAACAGTCTGGGGAATAGAAGTTCTGGGAAGTGAAGCAACGTGTGACTGAGCAAGCTTCACTTCCATTTGTTTCCTCTGTTAAAGAAAGCAAAAAAAAATCAAATTAAAGAATCGACACTGAACAGGAAGGAGGGAAAGCACACAGACAGAATTCAATAAGTACTTAAATTAACTACAAATAAAGCTACAAAAGTTCATACAGCCTGAATCAGAGAGGCAGCAGAAAACACACATCAGAAGTCCAGCCCGTCCTCAAAGGTCGGAGGTTTTTATTTAGTTTCTTCTTCCCACACTTTTTGCCTGTGGAGTAATTCTAGTATATTTGTATCTAACCGAGTTATCATGGAATTGCAGGAAAAGGGTCCAAGATGTAGACTCCAAAACAAGGAAAAATGAACTGACAATACTCCTGTAAGGGTGGCAGTCGACGATACTAAAGCATAGAGGTGGATAAACTGTGACCGCACGGGTACACAGCATGGCTTCACAAAGACAAAAACAGCAAAACTAAATGGAAGACAAATAAAAACGTAAATATGAATAAATAAATGCAGTAATTAAGTACAAACTATAATAGGACTAACAAAAAAAATGGGGACTCTGGACATTAGATCCATGATGCTGTTTTGGGTCGCCCCCAGCTGGGCCCATTGACTAAAGCTCGGGCCATCAATTTCCCCCCTATTGGTCAGTGCCCTCTCCAGGGTTTGGTTTCTCTTTGTTTCCTGTATTTCTCTTTGACAAGCCCACTCGGGGTCAGGGACCAGTTGCTGAGTGTGGCGCCGGCAGTGAGACAGAAATGGAGGTGAAGAGTGTGAAAGTGAAGGTCGGTGTGACTTACTGTGTGGCCATGAGCGGGTAGTGTTGTGACTGTAAATACAACCGGTGGAAATGGGCTTCCTCCAAAGGGTGTCTTTCCTTATAGTTAAAGTGAGCAGCTCAATCATTCAGGAGGGCCTCAGATCCAATACTTCTCCACTTGAAAGAAGCCAGTTCAGGCAGCTCAATCGGATGCCTCCTAGATGAGTTTTTTTTCATGGCATGTCCTATCAGGAGGCTCCAGGGAAGACCAAGGACATGCTGCAGAAATGACATGCCTCAGGCTGACTTCAGAACACCTCGGTGTTCCTCTGGAGCTGGAACAGGTGGCCGGGCAGAGGAACGTCTGGGTGTCTGGGTCAGGGGTCATCACAGAGAGAAAATGGTCACATTCACCCCTGCAGCCAATTTAGAATCCCCAGTCAAGCTAACAAGCAGTTCTTTGGACTGTGGGAGGACTGTGGGGTACCCCAAGAGAACCCACATGCAAATATTTTTATTTCACAAATTTCTGTAAGGAGAGGTGTTTCTAGCTCTGGTTTTGGGATTTGGGTTGAATTTAAAATCCTACATCAACTGGTGCATCACTGATAAGGTTAACGCTCGAGTCATTGCTAAATTAAGTTGTGGTACCGGCGTCCTCTGTGGACCAGTGGGCTCTGTAGGCAAACTGGTGGGGGTCTAGTCTCCCACTGAGTGGATTTTGGCGTCACTTGTCCCGCTTCTTTTAATACACAGTACACAATATTCACAGTAACGGTAAAGGAACTAAGGTTTTTCTACTCTAGCTGAATTATTCAACACAATTTATATTGCCTATTTTTGCACAGAGCACGAGAGGACTCACTATAAGTGTTGGGGTCAGGCTGGACCAGTGGTGTGAAGTCACATCTCAGGACAGGCAGTTGCATTAGTGCACACTCTCCACTATCACACTTGTGTCTCTCCTCCTTTGCTGTCATCTTTCTCCTCCGTGATAAGAGTGTGGGTGTCTTCACCATATCAATCCCATTGCCTGAGTTTGTTTCTTTATCCTTGTTAAAGTGGTTGTTGGCTGGATTTCCCTGAGAGGCATTTTAAGGGTTTTGGATACAGGGTAAGGGTCATGGTCCTGTGCCCAGCATTTTTACATTTGTTGTTTAATGTTTGTCAGGTTCTTGTGTCTTAGACTTGGTCTTTGTTTCCACTTCCTGTTTTATTTTGGTAGTGTCTTTTTACTCGAGCAGTGTGTTTGCTTTTGCTTCCCCTTGCCTTGTCAGCGTCATTGTGTTCAGCTGTGCTCCTCACATGTTTTCTCTCCCCTCGTTAGCTAGTGTGTATATATCGTCTGCATCCTCGTCAGTTCTTTGTCATGTTGTTAGTGTTGTTATGTTGGAGTGCTTGTGTGTGCTAGTCTTCCCTCACTTTGTGTTTGTTCATGGTCTACTGGCTCCTGCAAGCATTTTAGTTTCTGTTTTTGAATAAACATCTTTTAAGTCCTGCATCTGGGTCCATCTCCAACTATCACACCGCTCACCATGACAGTGAGATTACATGGATGTCTTCACAAATGTGCACACACGTGTGTCAAGGTAGTGGCGTGCACTCATGGCTCTCCCTTTACCCACTGTCCAGCATGTGTATATGTATAATTATTTTTATTTTTTTACGCTTTATTTTATTTTATATATTTATGTGCGGACATTCAACAGTGTGGCCCTCAAACAGGAGTGGCCTTCCAATCTCTTGTTCTATATAAATCATTCTATTCTATTTTACGTACACCCGCCCACACGCACACACACTAAAGAAGCTAAAGATTTATCAGAACACCAGGTGACTGGTATCAATACATTTCAAACCCTCAACATGTTTATTAGATCCCATTCCTACCAGATTGTTCAAAGAGGTTTTTCCATTGATTGATGCTTCAATCTTAAAAATTATCAATCTTTCCTTATTAGTTGGCTACGTACCACAGGCCTTCAAGATGGCTGTAATTAACCCATTACTTAAAAAGCCATCACTGACCCAGCTGTCTTAGCTAATTATAGGCCAATCTGTAACCTTCCTTTTCTCTCCAAAATCCTTGAAAGAGTAGTTGTAAAACAGCTAACTGATCATCAGGAATGGTTTATTTGAAGAGTTTCAGTCAGGTTTCAGAGTTGATCACAGCACAGAAACAGCATTAGTGAAGGTTACATGTGATCTTCCCACTAGTGGTGGGTGGATTGCTCCACATATCGATATTGGTATCAAAGTTGGTATTGATATTGAGCAATACCAGTGTAATGAGATCGATACTTTAGCTTCAGTTTCTCTCCTGTGTGCAGTGCTGTGGTTTCATCAAAGATGTGAGCTGACTGCCGCTCCTCTCACAGTACAGAGCAGGCACACTTTGCTCCGCCCCTCCCATTTTTTTGATGTTATACGTCGCATGACACGTAACATGTTGGGGGAGAAAAGGAATTTGCTTTAAATGTTTTATAATGTTGTGGAGTGACAATTTTGTCCAGCTTGTTTAATTAAGAAGAAAATTCGTGAATAGAGGGATATTTTTTGTTACATTTTTGGATTATAGTTTATAAACAGTCTTCCTGAAAAGAGGTTTAATTGTTCACGAGTGATCATTTTGTACACTTCATTTAGGATAAAATCCAGATATCACAATGTATGTGATGGGAGGCGGAGCCTTCAGCTTTCAGGCCCCTCTTCTGTGGAACCAGCTCCCAGTTTGGA
>VUQK01032058.1:0-14531 GCA_015106715.1 Bujurquina vittata
AAATTCTAGGACAGGGATCTTCTACTCCAGGCCTCAAGAGCCGGTGTCCTGCAGGTTTTAGATGTGTCCCTGATCCAACACACCTGAATCAAATGGCTGAATTACCTCATCACTATGCAGTCAAGTTCTCCAGAGTCCTGCTGATGACTTCTATATTTGACTCAGGTGTGTTGAAGCAGAGACACATCTAAAAGCTGCAGGACACCGGCTCTCGAGGCCTGGAGTTTAAGATCCCTGTTCTAGGATTACTTGATCCCAGAATTAGTGGTGAAAGAAAGCACCCCTAACTATCCCCAGATGTCTTCAATGCTCACAAATATGAAAACGCAACAGATAATTACACATGAAACATATGGAGTTAACTAGAGGGAACAAAGGAGGGGAAAAAGTTTAAGGTGTAGTAACAAGCCAGCATGACCAGTATGTCCAGACTGCTCAGTGTCTTAAAATTTTTACTAGACTAAAAGAGTGTTTTTGTTGTGTGATTCACATGCGTGCTGACATTAGCTAAAATGAATGATAATGAATAATTTACCTACGACTTTTTTTTTCTTACTCTTGGACACAAAACACTAGTTTAAATGATCAAAACAGTAATTTTAGAGTTAATAACATTGTATGGACAAAGTTATCGACTAGCTGATTAAGAAGGCTAAACAGTTTTTCATTGAAGTCGGTGAAGACGAACCGGAGATGAAATAAAAATGACTTCCATTTGTGCGGTTCCTCCTAATGAAGGCAGCGGAAGCTGTTCTGCGCGAGCTGGAGTGTAAATGGTTCTAACAGGTCATCTATAACAAATTAATTAAGACATACGGACGTACAGTCTGTGTAAAGGAGAAACTACTTTTGACTGAATTCTTTAGTTTATGTTATGTATGTAATTATGTATGAGAGCTGTAAGGGGGTTGTTTAGTTGGGTTAGGGTTAGAGGTTTTATACGGTTATGGTCAAAAGTACACCAGGTGGTAAGAGAACAATATCCTGACACATTTAGTCATTGGAAATGAATTTATTTACTCTGTGAAAACAGGCCAGTACTCAGCTTACACAGAGAGAGTGATTTTATAATAACCCTGCTGTGTAGTGTTTATCCACAGCAACAATGGACCTGATATAAAAGTTGGATGTAGCCATGGTGACATCACCAAATGATTTGGACTCTTCATTTCACATTTTGGCTGCCGCCATGTTGGTGTTTAGGGGGGAAGAAATGTTCTTATTTGGACGAGAGGATGGAGTGCTAAGTTGTCAGCTTTGGTTGGAGCTGCAGTTTTTGGCGCTTTTGCAGTGACATTTTTCAGGCCTGGAGGCTGCTGCGTAATAGGCGAGTAGATGAGTGTGCAGTCCTGTCAGAAAAGTATTTTCCTGCTTTCTGATTTATTTATTTTTATTTTTCACACCTTCATATTTCAGATCATCAAACAAATATTATTATTAGACATAGATAACCCGAGTAAATTCAAAACGTCTATTAAAATTTGACTATATTGAAATTTGTTTGATGACCTGAAACGTGTGAGAAATATGCAAAAAAAAAAAAGGAATCAGGATGGGGGAAATACGTCTGCACAGCTCTGTATCTTTTTACATCCCCATTTGTGATACCTGCATTTCTCAGGGATTTGAATCTCTTTTTTTTCATTTCAAAGTTTTTCTTGTCTTTGCAGTTCAGGAATTTCAAAAGACTTAGCTACTGTTCAAGGTTATCCCCACACGTATCTGTGAGTAGGAGTGTAAATACATATCATGCTTCTGTCTTATAATTTAGCATGACTCAATTAATGTGTCTTAAAAAAAGAGAAGTTGGGTTTGCCCATATATTAAGATGGGTTTAGTTTCCAGGTCTGAGAAGTGCCTTAAACCTACACAAATTCTAATAGCTAGGACAAGGTGAGTTTCAGGTCTTACTAAATACAGTATGAAATTATTTTTTTAAATTATGGTCCCCTGTTAGAGTCGACAGAAGTGTATATACAGACTATGAGCTTATCTTACTGTGTCTCTCCAGTTTCCTCAGGTGGAGGACCCGGGCCGCATAAACCTGTCCTCCCTCCTCAGGTGCCTGGTAGTCAGCCTGTTGTTGGAACTCCACAGCCCCCTCCACCCATTAACACAACCCCTCCTTATCAGGTAATGGGCAAGCAGCCATATAGCGTAAAGGTGGCTGGAGACTAATTCCTGCTGTCTGCTTTTGGCTCAGTTTCAGACAGTGGTGCTTATGTTTCTTCCTTTAAAACGTTTTACCCAGCATTGTCTTCCTTTAATCTGCCTGCTGACAGAATCCGCCCCCCTTGACTGCTGCTCAGGTGGCTGCACAGATGGCCGTGGAGGCAGCCAACAACCAGAAGAGTCGCTGTGAGTTACCAGAGGGCTCTGTGGGTCTTTGCGAGCAATTTATTCTAGCTAACCTTGTAGTTGCAGTGTGTCTGTGTTTACATACACCATGTGTGATTATGCCTTGGAGTTTAACCCTACAGCATATTCAAAGACAATATTATTGTTCAGTTTTTTACATTTTTACGTCCTTCCATCAGTCCCAGGAATGGTTAATCCAGGCCCTCCATTCACCAATCACCCTGTAGTGAAGCCCCATCAGCCGAGCTTATCAACAGTGAATACGGGAAATGCGCCAATCCAGTCAGTTCCTCCCAATCAGCAGCAGCCAGTTCCACCCCCAGGACAGCCAGCACCCAGCCAGCAGCCGCAACCACTCCCTCAGCAGCCGCAGCACCCGGCAAATCAGACCACGCCTCCATCAGCACCTCCTGCTATGGCAAGTTATGTCACTGTACTTACACTACTTTTGGGACACCCTTCCCAACTTCCAGATCTCTCTCAGAGGATAGAACTGCAGTAATTTGCAAACAAATCAATAAATGGAATATTTTGACAGTTGGGGAAATGTTCTTATTTCTTTTGTTGCTAGGAGTTAGATTAGTAGATCAATACCTCAGTAATATGTTCCTGGAAAATCTAAAGCTTCACTGATAAATCTGGTAGCTTAGCCAGAGGCTTAAAACTCCTTTTGTCATTGCTGGCTTGTTGTCCTGTCAGTTGCACATCGTAAAGCAGTTACATCAAATTCATGGCAGTGGAGCTTTTGCACACCTGAGTCATGTTCATGCCTTTATTTTTCTATTCTGCTTATACACATTGTTCAGTCTTTGACAACATAAAACAGTTGCATTAATGCTGAAGATCTGCAGTCCTAGGCATACAGTGGTTCTTTTTCAGCAGCCATCATTCCTGTGTTCCAGTGGCATGTTGTGTTACCATACAGGTTTATTCCCTGAAAAGGCTAATTGATCTTTGGAGAGAAAAAAAACAAAACATTCCAATTATGTTAGCAGAAAGCTGAAACCTGCTGATTAAGGAAGCAATAAATCTGGCTGAGTGTTTGGAGCGTCAGAGTCTGTGGGGTTAAAAACAGTCTCAAGTTGTCTAAAAAACTATTGGCTGATCATAGGTTTAGTTTGCTATTTTCGCCTCTGTAAACTCTATCAATGATTAAGTCATACTGATATTATCACATATAAACAGCTCTGCTCCACTTAGAAAACACAGACCCAGGACTTTACTTTGTGATGCTCTACAAGCAGCAGCCTTGAGCTGAGTTTGCAGACTAGCACGCTGTCTGAAGTCTAATATCAAAATGAATTTTAAATGTTAGTTCTACTATCAGATCAAAACCAGACTAGAGTCGCTATTCCCTAAAAGATCATTGTGGCTACAGTGTTTTTTTCCCCTCTATTTGCCAGTTCATTTATTAATTCCCCCTTTTTTAAATTGTCTAAAATTAGTTAAATCTTATCATCTACTAATGTTCCAGTTAGATCAGCTCTACAGAGTTATGCTTTAATATGGAAATCATTGAAATGAAAAGTCCATCTTTACTCCTGGGATGTAAGTGTTGTATTTCTAACGACCTCCTCCACTTTCCTTGCAGCCCGGAGGTCAAGTCAATGCAAATCCAATTCCACAAGGACAAGGTGTCACCAATAAAGTAGTGGCTTGGACTGGTGTTCTTGAGTGGCAAGAGGTAAAACAAATTCTTTGATTTTGAATTAACGTTTGATGATCAGACAACAAAAAAAACATCAAGGAAAGAATCATTTTCAAGTGGTCAGTATTCAGAGGAAAGAAGTGTGGGAAAAACATACATACAGGTCATTTAATTGTAAGATAGTTATCTGTTGTCTTACGTAAAGCGGACCTGCTTATTTTCTATCATGAATAAACAGTTTGAATTGTGAATGTTCATGTTAAATATGGACAAAGATCCAAATAATGAGCAGATGTCCAAGTAACCACTAAGAGTCAAAATCTCAGGGTTCAGCCTGCTCTAAATACTCCAGTCTCTGAATCAGACAGTTTTTCCTACTCTTGGCACTATTTGATTTCATAGAGTGAGGATAACCCTCTGTGACTAACCCTGAGGGTAGTGAGATCTTCAGCTAACAGCTGATCATTCTCCTCCTTATTGGAGGAAATATGGAAAGATATGTAACGGTTACAGATTGGTTATTGGGAAAAGAAGCTAAATAACTGATTACTGTACTTCAACTGCAAAACTAACATGTGCTACTTATTTCAACTAAAGAGTAATCTAACACATTACTTTACCCAACGCTGCTCTTGGCTCTGAACGTCAGGAAGAGGGGATGCCCCTCATATGGTCATCTCATGCATAAACCTTCTGTTTGTATGAAGCAGCCAATCAGAAGACAGCTGTTCTAAAGCAAAGAAGCTAAGACCTCTGTGTTTTACACTCTAGTATGGTCAGGGAATAAAAATATATAGAACTCAACATTGGAATCAAAGGTCCACTTAAAAGGTTAGACGAGAAGGTGGATGCCACCCTTGTGTTTGTGTTGGCTATAGCCAACAGCTGGTTAGACTGCTCCAAATGACAGCCACACTGACGGGTTGCATTTCAGCTTATGCAGCATCTCTCCAAACTGACCTGTTTTACTTCCATGCAATTAAAATCTACTCTGTGATCAGTCAGAAACACCCAGAAACCAGAAAACTTCTGCTACTAAAAAGCAAATTCATATCCATTTGCAGTGACCCTGTTTATAAAGATCAAAACGTGAGGCTGCGCAGCAGAACAATTTATTGATATATTTGGTTGTATTTATTAAATGTACAATGTCGTTATGCGGTTATTTAAAGCGAACTCCAGAGGTCCTGCAGACCAGTTACTTGTTTCCTCATGTTTTCAGTCCTAATTCTAAGCTAATTGGCGCCCAGCTTTATATTTACCGTACATACATAATTGATATGTATCTTTTGAAACGATCTTCACAATAAGTGAATTAATGTCCCCGGCTCTAAATCACTCTGTATTAGATTTGAATAAAAATCAGCACAGTCTGAGACTTACCGACCACCACTGTCTAGCGCCTATCACGGCGGTGAGTCTTAATAACCACCTGTCATTGATTATTGTACAGGTTGATTAATTGCACATCATTTTATTGTCCTACTTCTATTGGTTTTTGCCCAAGGTCAAATCGATTGTGTTTACAGTTGCATTGCTGAGCCAGGAAAATGAATGTTAATGGCTTTTATGCGACACTCATGAGGTCTTCCAGTGTTTGTATTTAGCGGACAGACTCGGATCAATTCCCTCCATTGACTCTTAGCCGCCGTCTTCTGTTTGTCAAAATTATCTAAGTCAGTTAAATGGACAGGGATAAGAATGAGAAGCTCCGGAGAATCTAAATCTTGTCTATGAAAAGACAAAACAATCACAAATGATCTGAGTGGACAAATTAGGAGCATGAAGCATTGCTCTTAATCTGCTGCCTCCTCCTGCAGTTAAGTCATCAGCTCATTGTAAGTGATTCTTCTGTGGTGCAATCTGTAATGTTGAGAACAATTACAATGCAGACACTAAAACTCATTTGGAGAAATGGTTGTTGATAAAAACTCTCAAGGACTGCCAGCACACTTGGATGGAGCTTGCTCAGAGTACAGTGTTATCAATACGATATGTTCTGTGCTTTGGCTGAACCTCAATCTGTTGTTTCCTCAAAGCGTTTCCCATCTAAAATGTGGGCTATTTGCTGTTTCCAGTGTGGTTTACTGACACACTTTTTAAATCCACCTCTAATTTAAAGCAGATTAGGTTGTTTTGTTACTGTCCACATTTCCTGCTCCTTTTCTTCACTACCTTAGCAACCCCTGGAGATAAATAACCCATTTGTCTGCACCGTAACACATTTGTAATGGTATAGTAGACCTGACTAATATGTGATTGATTAACCATTGATCCTGTATTGATGCACTGAAGACGAGTGTTGGCAGTTTTCCCAGTGGGAATGCCGCATTGATGTGCTTCGAGAGTTTTTCTTTTTTTTCCACCCCCTTTTAATTCTTGACAATTTATTTAGGTCTTAAAAGTCCATCTACTTCTTTAAATTGCTTTTTCTGATTGAGGTCACTGGCAGAGGGTTGAGCTGGGCAGCACACAGATCCTTTTCCTCAGCAATATTCTCCAATTGCTCTGAGGCCAACCTGAAATCCCAGATACCCATCAGGCCATTCTGGTGTAAATTGAATGCTGGCTGGATAAACACGCCCAAAACAGCAACACTACTCACTAAGTAGGAAAGGTGCCACTCAAAAGCACATTCTTTGGGGAGTTCTTTGCTCACACTGAGTAAGCTGTGCAGTGTTTAAACCTACAAAACAACTGGCTAGGATCCTGTAATCTGCAGCCTGTCCAGTTTAATTTGCCCAGTTCTGGCTAAAGGGGACATGTTAAAGTTGTATATGCCTGTTGTGCTGCATTGCAATGGTTGATGCATAGAGATTCACATTATGAGGTCAGCATATGTACAAGTAATCCCTGTGAGCCTAAAGCTCACGCTTCAGACCGCTCTTAATGCTCAGTTTCAGACTGTCTGATACATTGAGAGTGGTGGTGACTGGTGGTTAAAAATCTTCCTCTTGGTTTAAGGCACAGTTCACTCTCAAATCAAATATGTTTCTTTTTTACTCTCGCCTTCAGTGGTTTGTTTTGGTGTTGCCCAGTTTTAGGAAAATCAGTTCTGTCCTCTCTTAAATATAGAACTCAATGGCACGAGCCTTGTGTGCTTAAAGGGAGCATATTGTTGTTTTCCCTATTTCGATGTTCATATTAAGCATTGCTTGTTTCAAATAATAAGGTCAGCGTATGTACAAGCAGTTTCTGTGATCCAAAAGCTCTGAACACTCAGTTTCAGGCATTTTTTTCTGCCTTTGACTTTGTGCGATGTCAAAGAGAGTGGATATCCCTAATAAGGCCACCTCACGGACACAGTTCTAGCTGTGTAGCACAGACCTTTCTGCTGTTCAGTCAGTCTGATGGGCTGAAACAAAGCCCAGGAGAAGGTAAATAAACATTATTTTGAACTGAGTCATGCAAATATCCTCTAATGGCATGCAGGAATAAAAATGTGAAGCCGGAAATGAGTATTGAGTGCAAATAATTTGCCAAAGGTTTATGTGACTTATGAAATGATTTCATTATTCATTCATTTCTTTGTCCCAAATTTAAAGAGTTGTTGTTATAATATTTTAAATTCTTTTGGTCACCATAGCTGTAGAGTGAAAATCTCATATTTTAAGCCTTATCTACAATAAACCCCATAATCTGGCTGCAACTATGCACTTTAAAGCTTTTTCCCAGATTTAAAATGCAGACAAAAATAGAAAATTCCCACGTCCCTTTAATTATTTGTGAAAGAGTAAAAATCTTGTCCACTCTGCAGCCTGAAACGGGTCTTTTTCCATTGTTTTCTCGGGGACAGCAAGAACACACAGTCAGGTCTGTTTTGAAGTTAGGATAGAGGTGTGAATTATTATATAAAAGTGTTAAAAATATATTTGTCCTCTCCACATTCTTACTGATTTCTTTGTTCTGCATGTCCTCACTAAACTTTACACAGAGCATGCTCAGCAGCAAGAACATTTGCAGTTTTACTGCATCCAGTCTGGCCACCTTGTATTTTAGTTTTGATTTAAAAGAGTCTCACACCTACCCTTCTTTATGAATCCACGCAGAAACCTAAAGCCTCATCTATGGATTCAGCCACCAAGCTGACGCGTTCTCTGCCGTGTCAGGTGCACGTCAACCAGGGAGAAAATCTGTGAGTAGCACGTCAATCACCCTGGACCTGAAATGTCTTTGCTCATGCCGTGACGCTGAGTGTTTGCCCTTAAACAGGAACACAGACCAGTGGCCACAGAAGCTCATCATGCAGCTGATTCCACAGCAGTTACTGGTGAGACCAATTGTTCATGCTGTTGCTTTTGTTTTTGTTTATTTGCAGTAGTGACACCTTTATGAATGATGCATGTCCTTCCTGCTCTCTCTGTAGACAACCTTAGGCCACCTCTTCAGAAACTCTCGGATGGTTCAGTTTCTCTTCACCAACAAAGACGTGGAGTCACTAAAAGGCTTGTACCGCATTATGGCCAATGGTTTTGTAAGTTTTCAAGCTCACACTACCTTTCTCTGAACCTAGAATGTGTGTCCTCTCCTTGTCCCTGCTCTAATCCATCATTCAGTATACCTCAATTTATTTTCCATGAGTGCAAAATGTGTGCAGGTTCCACCTCTACCCAGTAGATGGACTGAGCATGAACCTGTGTTGCAGTGCTGTGGTGAAGACTCCAGGGGGGGTTCTAGGCCACACTTTTTTAAGCCCAACGTGATTTAAAGCATTATTTGCCATTAGTTTAGACAGAAACGCTTTTAGTTGTGATTCATTTCCAAAGGGGTAGCATAATGATGGAAGTTTTGTTAGTGTGGTTTATTGTTAATCTGCTAATACCTTTGAGAAATAGTGGAGGCATTAATGGCATTCAGTCCAGCTGAGCTCTACCTCTTTGCCTAAATTTGATTTGCAGCCCAGGGAAAGAACAGTGTGAATTAATATCATTTGCATTCACTTTATAAAACCGGCATGTTTGATTGGGCAAAGGAGCTTAGGAGAAGGTTATGTCCCCAAGCCGGAGCCCATCACATAATTACAACAGTGTCCCATGTCAGGGTCTTAATCTGCCCTGTGACCCTCTGCAGGCTGGCTGCGTTCACTTCCCCCACACTACGTCACCCTGTGAAGTGCGAGTGCTGATGCTGCTCTACTCGTCCAAGAAGAGAATATTCATGGGCCTCATCCCCAACGACCAGAGCGGTTTTGTCAACGGCATCCGGCAGGTCATCACCAGCCACAAGCAGGTCCAGCAGCACAGAGCGGTGAGTGGAAGTGGAGTTTGTGGCAAGAGGAAGGAAGGTTTCAGTGTGGCAGAAAGCATGTGCAGCGGGGAGACCAAAAACAGGCGATAATGAGGAGGCATTCTAGAGATTGGACGGGGAATTGAGGTGCATTGTTTAAGGCATTAAGTTGCATTGTTGTTGACATTTCATTTAGTGAGCCCGGTATCTTCACAGCAGCCACTCTAGTAGAGGCATTAGCTCCTGCAACATTAGCTGACTGTTGCACTCCCACCTCATTATCTCTGTTTAAGTGAAGGCAAATATAGGTGCAAAGCATAAACGCTCTTTATGTCGAATTTGCTTCAACCACAGCAAAATGGCCTCTGCAACACTGTGCACTGTTTGTTTATTTAGAAATACAGGCATAAGGGGCAGTTACTGCTTTACATTAATAATTAATAACATGCTAAAACATTTTATTGTCTCTGATTTAAGTGCTTCACTCATCTGTGGGATGGATTGTGATGATACCATCGCACCTTTTTGTGGGTTTTTTGTTATTGTTTTGTTTTTAGTATTTCTGGGTTTGTCATTATTTGGCTACGACTTTGCCAGTCTCTTAGTAGTTTAAAGCTCTTGTAAACTCAGTTTCAAATATTAAATATTTCTCTTTAACATCAATTATTTATAGTAAATCAAAGTCACAGAGGGGAAAACCATTGTTGGGTATCAATTATTAAGATTGAAACACTCAAAACTCAACCAGCATGGTAAGCAAAGACCAAAGAGCTGAATTTCATATATTGATTCAGTTTTTTTCTGAATGAAGTATGGAACTATGCATGAAACTAACTAAGTAAATAATGCCCTTTTATGGGTGCTGCTTGATGTGTGGATTAATCTATTTTCAAATCTACTGCAAGGAAGTCCCATCTATTTTAATCCAGTGCAAAGAGCCAAGATAAAACCATAAATACAAAAAGCTTTTGGAAATAATAATCGTGATTGTTCTGGCTTTTATTTAATTCAGGTGTGTCCAGCACATTTTAGTTCATGGTCCATAAACAGCCCGATTTAATCTCAAGTGGGCCAGACCACTAACGTCATTGCATAATAGCCTATAAATAGTGCCTTCAAATGTTTTCCTTTCTTTTAGTGTGTTTTAACAATCAGAGAAAATTACCCCTGCTGAGTCAACAGACACTCACCGACCACTTTATTAGGTACTCATGTTCAGCTGCTTCTTAATGCAAATGTCTAATCAGCCAATCACATGGTAGCAACTCATTGCATTTAGGCACGACGGCACGGTCAGGGCAACGTGCTGAAATTCAAGCTGAGGATCAGAATAGGGAAGAAATGTGACTGAACGTGGTGTGGTTGTTGGCGCCACGTGGGCTCGTCTGAGTATTTCAGAATGCCTCAGTGACATCAGAGGTTAGAGGGGAGTGGTCAAACTGTTTTGAGATGATGGGAAGGCAGCTGTGACTCTAATAGCAACTCGTTACAAACAAGATATGCAGAAGAGCATCTCTGAAGGCAGAACAGCTCGAGCGTTGAAGGAGAACACCACATCAGGCGCCACTACTGTCAGCCAAGAACAGGAAACTGAGGTTGCAATTCACCAAAATTGGACAATAGAAGACTGGAAGAATATCACCTGGTCTGCTAAGTCTCAATTTCTACAGTTAAATTCAGATGGTAGGGTCAAAATCTGGCATAAAACAGCATGAAGGCATCCAGCCTGCTCTGTGTCCACAGGCCAGGCTGATGGTGTAATGGTGTGGGGGATATTTTCTTCTTTGGGCCCCTCAGTACCATTGTAGCATTGTTTAAGTGACACCTGACTATTGTTGCTGACCGTGTCCATTCCTTTATGATCATAGTGTACCCATCTTCTGATGGCTGCTTTCAGCAGGCTAACACACCATGTCACAAATCTCAAATCATCTCAAACCGGTTTCTTGAACGTGACAATCAGTTCGCTGTACTCAAATGGCCTCCACAGTCACCAGATCTCAATCCACCGGAGCCCTTTTGAGATGTGGTGCAATGGAGATGCACACGGATATGCAGCTGACAAATCTGCAGCAACTCTATGATGTTTCCAGCACCTTGTTAAATCTATGCCATGAATAATTAAGGTAGCTCTGAAGACAAAACATGGGTCAGCCCAGTACTACTAAGTTGTAACTAATGAAGTGGGCAGTGAGTGTATAGGCGCGATTTCCTCCTCGGTCCTCTTGTGTTTGCTTGGCTCGAGACATAACAGTCAGAGTGATATCAGGCTGCCTTTGTGTCTTAAGCTTGTGGAACTAACCTGCTTAAATGTGTATGCGTCACCTGTTCACGTCAGTGAAAAAATTAATTTGTTTTCATTTGCAAACTCCGGGACGTTTATGTTCCGGGAAGATTTTTTGCTGCTATTCAAAACTCTTTGGACAAAAATGTTTTTAGGGGTGATTCTTTTTTAGGAATGAAGCATTTCTCATCTCTGCTATTGAGACTGTCTGAAAACAAGACGGACAGGCAACATGATCTCGAGATTAGTTGGAAATGTTTCTGCTAGTTCACTAAAGCTTTTTTTTTCCGGCTCCTCTGTAGTCATCAAACTGGCTGCACCAGAGAAAAGGAGGAGACAGTGTGCAGCTGCTGACTGATATCACAACATTGTGTGTGTGTGTGTGTGTGCGTGTGTGTGTGTGTGTGTGTTGGGGGGGGATAATTATGTTTACCACATAAGATTCGGTGGTGGTATATGAGAGAGAGAGAGAGACTCCACTGTTGAGGGAACTGTTGCCGTTGCTGAGTGAGGAGGCAAAATGCATGTGTTTTAAATATTAGGGGGGCTGACAGTTGAAATGGCTTCATGACGAGTTATTCTGTTTATCTTGTTGTAAGTAGCCTTCAGTTACAGCACAGCTGGCAGCAGAGACCATCACAGCTGGAGCAGCCAGGCTCGTAAAATGTTGAGCATGCAGTCGGGACGGGGCATTCTACGCTAAATCACAACTGGATCATCCAAGATGGCTGCCGCCCTTCGTTTTAGCTTTATTTGGGGGAAATAGGAGGAAGTGGAGTCACATATACAGTCTGTGATGAGGCTACCAGGAAACGATGAGCAATACATTTTCTGTGGACCTTTCAAGTTAACATGGTGATTCACATTTATAAATTGCTAGATTGTGTTCTTCTCTTTCTGACTCAGGTCCTGATTTGCTCCGTAGCCCTCATCCAAATTACTGCAGCGCACTAGGCTACAATTTTAGCATTGTATACACCAAAGTAGTTAGAGCACCTACCTTCCCCACCACTGGCATCTGTTCGTGGTTCAAAATACAGGAAAAAACCCACAAGTGCGGCCTACTTGTCGGACATTTTCACACTTTGCAAATCAATCAAGTCGCCCGGAGTGGTCCTTTTTAACAGGCTGATGTATGACCCGTGATTTAGAGCTTCATTGCTCATAGTAAGAAACTGGATTGGAAGATATTTAAGTTCTAAAAGTTAAGTCTTGTTGTGAGTGAATAACTTGAGATTTAAGATCCTCCTGGAGGAGAAGGAGCAGGCATTTTGAAGCTCTTGTCAATCAAGAAATCATCCTCAAACTTATAAAAGATAAAAACTAAACTGTTCATTGGAGCCTTTGTCCTACTTTACAATACCTTTGACAGGTAATGTCATTGTGATGTCAGAACAAGGTGAAAGAACTTAATGAAAGCGAAACATTCACAGTAGTTGCTGTGCGATCTTTTTTTTATAATCTGAAAAGTGTAAAGTTGTGAAATTCGGCTTTAAAGCAAAGAAGATGGGGTGTTAATTTTACAGGCTGTCTAGATGTTAACATTACATAAGAGGAGCTGTAGGAGGAGAAGTGTGTGTCACTCTTCACGGACAGGATAAGGAGGTATCGCCCACCCCCCACCCCCGTCCCTTCCATCTCACTGGCGAAGGTTCCCTGTTGCTGTGGCAGAGTTCATTACAGGTTACAAACACTGCTGCTTTCTCCACACGACTCGAAAATTTCCCTCTCCCTCTCTGCTCATCTTCATCCCCGGAGACGGGGTGATTTAAAGTGTGTCCTCTGGATTAGCTGTCTTTTCCATCACAGGGCTCCACTCCAGCTTATTGCATCCAGGGAGGGGATGCAGCGTAACTGTGAAACAATGCAGCATCCAGCCAGAGAACCGGCGTGCCTCTCTTTAAAAATGAAGCCCGTTGTCGGTTTTACACCAGTTGGATCGCATTTCTCCTTGCAGTCTGCTCTCATCAGCGATGATAGCGCTTGTTTACTCACCCTGCTAATTTTATGTCTTCACAAATGCGCATAAGCCTTATATGTAAGTTGAAGCCGTGTGTGTGTATGTGTGTGTGTGTGTGTGTGAGAGAGAGAGAGAGAGCATCAGGGCATTTAGATTAGGCAGTAGACATGAAATTATAATGAAGACTTTTTTTCTCTCCTTGCCTCTTGTGTATCATCACATATTCAGTGCTGCATTGCTAATAGTGAAGCGGTACAGCAATCTTAACATAATTAAAATTTCAATTTGGACCCGTAGTTAAGGTTTCTCTGTGTAAAGCCCTCGAGTGGCATTCTTCGGGAACAAGATTGCAGTTTGTTCTGTTCCACTGCAAGGCAAGACTGAATATTTTCCCCTTAAAAGCAACGCAAGCTTTAAACCTTGATCCAGGATTTCACAGGTTAGTGTGTTAAAGACGGGCGATAAATCACAGGCAGCAGAACAGAAAGAGGCAGCTGTTTTGTTAGTTCCCTCAAAAGACCTAAAGCTGTTTGTTGCGCTGCTTTTGTTGGTCAGAAAACATACACTGCATTAGCCCAATCCCAGGGTGATTTGTTCAGATTCAGCAAGATGGATGGGTTAAAGTGTCGCCCCCCCATCTCTGGTTAATAATTTGTGCTTGGAGACGGGATGAAACACCCTTCATTCCTCCTTGTCTCTCCCTTAGTGTGGAATCACACAAAGCAGCACAGCACCTGCAGAGCACAGCTAACTCAGGAGCACTTACTGCTCGTCTCATATTGCAATATTCGGTCCTGGCTGATTCCCGCTTTAAGTGCAGGACTGTGCAGATGAAACCCCGGTGATATACTGACTGCATTTCACCTGATTTTATTTCAGTATTTCAGGTGGTGTTTGTGAATTATTCAGACTCTCTCTTAGCAACAGCAACAGGTTTCCTCTTTTTGTCTCACTGTGTTTAAATGGAGATGCATATTGTATATGATACCCCCCCCCCCCCCCCTCCCCCACGCCTCTTTCCGATCGTTAATATACACTTAAACAATATTCAAACG
>VUQK01032062.1:0-12094 GCA_015106715.1 Bujurquina vittata
TTTGTAGATTTCATAGTGAACGTTAAGTTGAGTGTTACGCCATTAACGTTCAGCCTTTCGGCAAGGGCTTTTTTCTGTTCGTACAAGTGGAGCATTTATCCACAGTGAGTGTTAGACAATAAGCACTTAGCTTAGTTACACATGGAAGTACTTGTGTGAATGTAAACATGCTGTATTAGCGCTTTGAGTGCTTAGACAGAGTAGAAAAGCTCTATATAAGAATTAGTCCATATGCTGTTTAGCATCCATAATGCATGACAATCAGTTAATGTGGTTTTGTCACTGACAGAAAGAAATGTGAAAACCGTGGATGCAGCAGCTTCTCCTGCTGAAAGGTTGGCCTTCAAGATCATTCTCTGTAACAACTCTGTGGCAGTTTTTAAATAACCTCCTCAGATTCAGTCAGTAAGAGCACAGCTGTGAGGCCAAAATGGACAAAAATGAACACCTCCAGCTTTATGGATCAGACACAGATTGGATCAGATGGGAACACCCAACCTGAAATAGTTCATTGTCCAGTTGTGCTCATGCAGGACTCCAGCTGATACAGAAAACTGGTTTTCAGGGTGTTAAAGCCCAGCTTAAACTGTATCAGCATCAGTCTGTACATCTCAGCCGAGTGTCACTGTAAGTCAGTGTTGTTGTGGGGAGAAATAAATCCTTCAGTTATTCAGTGAAACTGCTGCTAATTTTGTGTTTTTGTAAAGTAAATCTGTTTAACACAGCATCATAATGTGCATTGGGTGGGTAAAGAGGACCCCCCCCCCCCATTGGCACTGGCTCTTCCAGGAATCCTGCTGGAGGGATGAACACCAGTTTCCTAACATGTGATGTGCGGAGAGCACTGTCTGGCAGATTGCTCCAGAATCTCCCAAACAAGTGCAGCTGGGTTGAGATCAGGTGATGGTGAATGTAAGAGCAAACATCATTTTATCCTCATCAAACTGAGTGTCTGTGTCCTGTGGCTGGAAGCAGTCATCCTGGGAGAGACTCTGCCATCAGGATGGAAATGTTTAGGAAGCGGCACTGATCTGCAGTGGCCCATCTCTCTAAGGGGAAAAATGAGGTTATGCTAGGTTACGTTTCCCCTGAGGCCCTTCCTTCAAGCATCAAAACAACCTCTGAGAAACTCTTTTTGGATCCACAGAGCTTAGTGCTCTTTGTACTTTAAGTTTGCAGGACAGAGACAGACGGCATTCACTGAGGCTGGACTGACTGTTTGGCTTTGCTTGTGTATTTGCTTCAGTTTGGGCATCTTGGACTAATTGGGATTAGTGAATGACTTAAAGTGATTCAGAGTGCAAAGACTGACCCTCCTCACACAGCTGGCTGATCCACCTCGAGCCGCTTGATCCAGAGAAAGCGACCCAATTACCTCAAATATCCCCATCAGTATAAACACACACACACACACACACACATCTGAGAGTGAACAAAAACACAGCTTCACTGTCACGATCTGGAAACATCCTGAAGAAATATATGGGCTCTTTACCCCCTTCGGGCAGGAGCAGAGCAAAAGCTTCTCCTTCTGGGACCCACAGCGTGCATTAATAAAAACTTTTGGTGTTCTCTATGCTGTTTTTCTTCCCTCTCAGAAACTGAAGGACGTGGAGCCCATCATCAAGATCGTGGAGGTGGATGGAGCAGATCTGGTGAAGGAATACTCTGATGAAATTGAACGCATGTTGGGAAGTAAGATGAAGTCGGTGAAGGTGAGGAGCATCAAACACTTTGAGGACTGTGCGTGATTTTAATCATTTAAAGATTGAATCTGATGCTGTTATTGCTTTTGCTTCCTCCTGACCGGGTCAGGATGTTCAGTGTATCCTGTTATAATTTATGTTATTCATTTGCAGCTGAACAAAGAGGAAAAGGATCAGTTAGAGTGTTTTCTTTGGGCTTAATGGGATGAATTAGAGATGAACTATATCACTGTCATCACTTTGTGCAAAGTGTGCAGTTGGAGCAATGGAGTGGTTGGGTTAAGCATAAAGGCACAAAGTTTTCTTTGGGAGGCGAGACAGTAAAAATCCGGCTCAGCCAGGCGGTCTGATGGGAAAATGTGCTTCAGTAGGAAGAATGTTTCATGGCTGCACACACGCATCAGCATCCAGGCAACCAGGAAAACTGAGCTTTGACCTCTGATGTATTTCTGACCCTGACAGAGTACTTAGGCTGCCTAAACGATGCCTTTATTGTGAAATCCCTTTTTTTTAGGTGAGCTAAAGTAGCATTAGCACAGCAGTGTTTCACACATTGGCAAGCCAGCTGAGCCCAGCTGTGTCCTGAACTCAGAGCCACGAGAGCAGCACGAGGAAGCAAAAAGCACGATTACCTAAAGGATGCAGATTCCTTTAAAAGGATTCATATCACAGCTTTTCTGTAAAGCAGAGCTTCTCATGTTGATGTTGCTATGTTTTTGTGACTTTATTATTATGATTATTTTGCTGGTCACAGTCAGGCGAGCTTGGGGACCATTAAAATTTTGATTATCCGTCTGATACACGTTTCATTGTTTCTTTTCTTGTGCCAGAGGTTAGCAGAATCCGCAGAAGACTCTGACTTGTACCATGAATTCAACGCAACATTAGAGGTCAGTGCTCCTCTTTTTCATAAGTGATCAGCTGACTGGTGTGGATGCGCTCCAGCTGTCTGAGTCTTTAAAAGTGTGTCATGTGTCAGCCTCAGGTGTACTTCCGGTGCCATTAGCTAAATGCTAGCATTAGGATGCTGACTGACTGTGGATCAGGATGACGGCCGGCTGTGATACTGCAGCAGATTGGAGGTTTAAACTCTCAGCTGACACCTGAAATTAGATTAGATCAAAGTTCGCTGATCCTCTGAGGAAACTGGGTCGACGGCACAGCAAAGAAACTGAAAACAAACGCTGTGACACAACAAGCAGCAGAGACGCGCTTCTGCTGCTCAAACAAACCGTCAAACAATCTTGATTATTTCTGATACTATGCCACAAACGTCTGTGAATGGGGGGGAAATTGTCTAGTGTGTTTTGTGGGCATTTTAATGTTGTTCTAAGAAGAAGAGTAAGAAAGAAGGAACAGCCTTTATTGTCCCACAGAGGGGAAATTTGGGTGTAACACCAGCCTGAGATATAAATATAAATGTAAAAGTTTACATTGTTGAAGAAAAAAATATATTTATAAAAACAAAACAACATTAACAATAATAATAATAATAATAATAATAACAATAATAATAATAATGATAATAATAATAGTAAAATATATAATGTAAGCAGTGTGTTTAGGCAATGGCAGCACCTGGTAACACCAAATCAGGTCGTATCAGGGCACTTTACATCACAAGGTCATGGCCTCAGAGCATTACTGAAAGAACCCCACAACAGGAGAGAGGAAAAACTCCTTTTTGACAGGAAGTCAACACTGCAGGAAGGTACAAGGAGAGGTGAGTCCTCCCTCTGAGAGAGGGAGGGCAGAAAGAAGAAATCAAAAGTTAATGACATACAAGAGAGACAAGAAAGCTCAACCCATGTTTCTCTAAAAGCTTCTTGCTCTGTGTTTTGTGAGCTTTTGCGGTGTTTTCCTATTTTTTGATGTCTTCTGAGGTCGCAGTTCATTTGACCTCTCAGGGCCACGGTTGATACTTAATTTTGCTCTTTACAAAATCACAAAATTTACCTTGGGGTTTCATAAATCCTCAGTGCCTTTAAAACAATAAACTGGTTATCACATGATTTCCGAACCCAGATGTCCCACTGACCACTCCGTTCAAGGTAGCTGAATCAGGAGGACATCATTTTTAGGTCAGCTGGCTGATGCCAGGTGAAGCATTCGTTCCTCCAAAGTCAGCTACAGAGAGTTAAAAGAGCAGCAGAGGTCAAAAGGTCACTGTTGCCACCCTGAAAAGCAGAAGAAAATGGATTGATTGATGCATCTTTTTTTTTTTATTCTAGTTTAGTTGACTAATTTTTTTCAAACCTTGTTTTTGTTTAGTTTAACTATTAGAAACTTGCAGAACCATCTACAAATACAGTTCATAATCCTGCATTTTAAACGAGAGAGCCTGTGTTTCTGCTGCACCTGAACAGGTGAAACCTTTCAGTTCCTGCTGGGTCAGATCACTGCAGCACACTGTGATGGTCTACACTGTTGCACTAAACAGGGAAAAAAATCTCCTAAAAATCAGCAAAAAAGGTATAAAAAGTAACTTCTCCCTCACAGATATCTCCGACTATGCAGTACGAGTCCCCGCAGCTGGGTTTGGATGTAATTGTTTCAAAGTCAATGCAGAGGCACAAACTGCTGATGATCCAGTCGACTCCTTTGTGCTGAGATGCAGATTAAAGTCGGTGTTTCTGTGTCCTGTTGCTGCCTCTCTCAGTTTGATTACTACAATTCGATGCTGATCAACACGATGGACGAGGATGGGAACAACGTGGCTCTGGGTGGAGAGTTTTCCCTCGAGGAGAACGAACATTTCAATAACCTGCCTGTCAACACTCAGATGAGCAACATCCAGGTTCCCACCAACGTCTACAACAGAGGTCAGAGGTGCTTCGTACCTGACGCCCTCCACACAGGCTGTAGCTCAAAGTCCGCATGTTCTTCTTCTGTGTGCAGATCCTAACATCCTCAATGCCATCTACAACACCGAGGCTTTGAATGACATCTTCATCAGTAACTTCCAGAAGGATCCCACTCTCACCTGGCAGTACTTTGGCAGCTCCACCGGTTTCTTCAGGATCTACCCTGGTAGGTTTAGCTTCGGCTTTCCAGCTCCATATTTATATTTTGACTCTAATAAGTGGTTTTGCATGGTTTTACAAGTCAAAATATTCTGTATCTATATTTTAATGAACCTTAATGCAACACCTCAGTTCATCCTCTGTTTGAAACGAGCTCCCCTTCATTTAAGACCCCTGTCTACATCATCCATCCACTGATGTCTGCTCTGCTGCTGGTCCGCAAAAAGAGCCATGGGAATATCAGCCTTGTTTTGACCCTAATGTGCCTACTTAAATAATAAAGCTGGCATAATTTTGTAACAATCATATGATAAAACCTCCCACGCAGACTCTCATTTGTTTCAGTATTTCCAACTCCTGCAATCGATATAATCTGTTGAAATCCGCCTCGTGGGTTTATCTTTGTATCGTGTGTTTTGCCTGTTACGTCCACGTGAAGCGTGATCAGTGTCAGGCTGCAAACTGACTGCATGTGTCTTTGGTCAGGTATTAAATGGACTCCAGACTCTAACGGTGTGGTAGCCTTTGACTGCAGGAACAGAAACTGGTGAGTACTCGTTTGTCCGTGCCTCCTGAGGTAACTCACAGAATACTTCCATCACAGCTCATTTTCTGTAAGCTTTATGGTCAGTGGGTATCATGGGTGTCCTGCTTGAACAACAGTGGGAGACACATTACTCCAGACACTTTGTGGCCTCAGGTTTTCCAGCTTCTGATCTCTGAGAGGTTTTTCAGTTGCAGGCGCTGCAGAATTAGGTGCTTTAAGGAGAAAAAGAGCTAGATTTGACCTTGGCTATTTGGTTTGATTACCCACTGAAACCCACTGGATTAGGGTTGTGTCTGATTTGCATGATATTAAATACTTAAATGTCCTGTGGGCAAACACTGAGGCAGATGGGCTGCTAAGTTTAGCCTGTTAATTATAAGGTGTCAACTCACCAGCAGCAGAGAAACAGAAACACGAAGTCCACTAATGAGGAAGGCTGGAAGCAACGCAGTCAAGGTGTGAATTTAATCTTTTTACAGATGC
This sequence comes from Bujurquina vittata, assembly GCA_015106715.1. Classification (NCBI taxonomy): domain Eukaryota; kingdom Metazoa; phylum Chordata; class Actinopteri; order Cichliformes; family Cichlidae; genus Bujurquina; species Bujurquina vittata. The sequence continues at coordinate 5,760 of VUQK01032062.1, forward strand.
AAGACGAACACGGCGTTATTAGATTTCACTGCCTTCAGCTCCCCACACAAGTGAAGCAGCTTTGTTTAAAGACATAAATGTTCACGCCTGAAAGAAAACCAGACAAAAAAAACACTTCATCATGAGGAACGTCACTGAACTGGCTGTGCTATATAGACTATGTAACAACAGGAATTAGTACAATAAAAACGGTAAATCTGTCTGTGAGGCTCAGTTTCAGTTCATCTAATTCCCCTGGTTCTGCGTTGGCCGAGTAGCAGCCAGCCACAGTCCTGATCCTCTGGAAAAGACGATAAGCTGCTCCTCAGCCGGGTCACTGCAGCCCACATGGCACCATATGTGACTGTTCATGCATTTCTAAATAATACCAATGAACTGCATATGTCCCTGAACGCCTCATCACTTCACATTACTGCAGCTCAGCTGCCAAAGCTGCTGCATGCATCTGCAGGGAGGGGCCTATGGACACTCTGACACATGTAGATTGAGTTTGTGCAGTTAGACAGTTTCTTCATTGGTGTTTTACTCTGCAGGGGCCATGCCAGGAGACTTTAAACACGAGGTGTAAAGGGGGGCAGGAAGAACCTGTCATCAGTGCCCACAGATCTTTGAAGTTGCTGTCTTAGCTTTTCATGAGTGAGAGGAGGTTCTGAACATCGCACGTTCATACAGTGTCGACTTATCAATTGCAAAGTAATCCTGTCCTTAATCATACCCAACTTTATTGGACACTGCAGGGACCATCGTTTAAAGGAAGACTTGAAACTAGTGACTGAAACCTTAAAACTCATCAGGGAAGTATTTTCTGAGGTCACAACTCAATTTAATGCTCTTAATGATATCTATACAATATGGCTTCTTTTTGCAATGAGAGGAGTCGCCCCCTGCTGACCACTAGCAGTAATGCTGATTCAATCTGCACCAGCTTCTCTTTCCAGACCCAGAAACTGTGTCCACCTTTTATATGATCTAAACTCCCCCACTTCCTGTGTGCAGGTACATCCAGGCTGCCACATCTCCCAAAGACATCATCATCATGGTGGATATTAGCGGCAGCATGAAGGGGCTGAAGATGACCATTGCCAAACACACCATCAACACCATCCTGGATACACTGGGAGAGAACGACTTTGTCAACGTCATCGCTGTGAGACACCCATCTACTTCACAGCTAAACTCTGAGTTGTGTTTATGTGAAAAGTGGCAGGAAAAAATTTACTATAGTCATGGCCAAAGGTGACCAAAGGCCAAAGGTCGGCCAAAGGTCCGAGTGAACTTCTCTTCCTGGACACAGGGCAGCCGTTCTTTTAGCTCGCAGACACACTTTGAGATAAACTGCAGAGAATTTGTGTGTTTGCTGATGTTTGTTGTGCATTTATGAATGCTGCATTTAAAATTACCTGCCACACAACACGTTACTCCCTTTATGCTCCTTTTCTTTAGTGCCAGCTAGAAATGCTGGAAAAACTGCGAGCACAACTCCAGCCCGCTGTAACCCCTGATTATAGCACTATAAATGATACATAAATGATATGGTTTGGCCTCTTTAATCTCTTTGTATCTGATAAGCCCTACTGATGGAGGATGTTCCAGTAGGATTGTCTCTTGTGTGTTTTTTCATCCATTTAGGCTCAGATTGTTTGATGCTTGACAGCGCAGAGACCTTCCGGTCAGAACCTTCCCTCAGATGTGTTAAACCTAAAGTGATGAGTCTGTTTTGTAAATTTAAGGAGTAGAAAGTACAGATATTTGTGTAAAAAATGTAAGGAGTAAAAGTAAAAAGTTGTCAGAAACATAAATACTCAAGTAAAGTATAGATACTTGAAAATTCTACTTAAGTACAGTAACAAAAAATGTGTACTTCATTACTTCCCACCTCTGATCATCAGTGATCACAGTTTGTGGGTCATGAACAGTTGAATGTAACAACAACAAACAGGAACTAAACTCAAAAAACAGCTTTTAGTGCTGTAAGTTTACAGAGTCCATAATCCAAATCATAACGAACATCACTTAAGAAACTCGGGGGGGGGTAAGGACAACACACAGCAACATGGACAACACAACAAAGGGAGACTCAGACAATCTATACACAAGATAACAGTGGAGAGGAAACAGGTGGGAGGCAAAGCTGAAACAAAGACAAAAAGCAGGGAACCGCCCAACACGGAGCCAACCACATACAATGGAACACCAGGGAGGCTGGATTAAACCCAAACACACAAGGAAGTAAACCCAAACCCAGAAATTAAACCAAGGCTATCAAAATACTGGGTTAAAGAGCCCGGACCGTGGCATTGTCCACCAACTTTATGAGTATTAAACATATTAAAAATGTCCTCAAAGCCAAACTTCTTCCACCAATCCAGGAGCTATTTGGTGACAATTTGGGCACCAAATGGCTGTACGATCATTAAATTAATGTGTTCGGGGTCAGAAAATGTTGCTGCCTTGTTGTGTCGTTCGATGTATTCAGTCTTGGCTAGAACAGGGCGGCCTGAGACTAGGTGGTCTATTGTCTTTTGAAATTGCTCACAGACTGTGCACACTGGGCCAGTACCAGCTTTCAAAATCTTGTTTTAGTAGTAGTTGGTCGTGATAAATTGGTATTGAGAGGTGATTTTACAATCTTCTGTGTCTGATTTCAGCCCAGCTGTTGTCAGCCATTTGTCATTTGTCATTAATATGTTTTGGATATTGACCATGTAGGCATTTGTTCTTAAGCTGTTTTGTTTTGTTCACCTCACCCCAACCTGTCGCAGCAGATGACTGCCCCTCCCTGAGCCTGGTTCTGTTGGAGGTTTCTTCCTGTTAAAAGGACGTTTTTCCTTCCCACCGTCACCGGGTGCTTGCTCATAGGGGGTCGTTTTGATTGTTGGGTTTTTTCTGTATTATTGTAGGGTCTTTACTTTAGAATTAAAAGCACCGAGAGACGACTATTTGTTGTGATTTTGCGCCGTATAAATAAAATGGAACTGAATTCTTCAGGAATAGTTGGCAATGGTCTCATTTTGCTGTCTTTATATCAGGCAGATTAAGTTGGCTTCTGAATTTGGTGGCTTTGCTTTTGGTGGTGCATTTTCGCCTTTGTTAGGAACTTTCTTGTTTTCATTTCCTGCATTTTGAGTTCTTTCATTGTGCTGAAGCTATAGGTGATGATTGGGACTGCTAAGGTGTTGGTAGCATTCAATTTAGATTTTAGCACCAGTCTTACTCTTAATGTTCCTTCTGGATTTTCTCTTTCATCTTTGCATGTTGGATTCCATCACTTTCATCTACACTCACATACTTTTACGTTTCTTCTTCTTCTAGGTCTTGCATCGTGGTTCCAAGGTCAAGCTCAGTGTTTTCACTATTGATTAATTTTCCTTCCTTGAATGCAGCTTTTGTGCATTTTTCTAGTCTACATTTCATGCCGATATCATTGCTGAAGCCTTTGACGATGGCCGTGTCTGATTTGCTCATACAGTAGGTCTTTAGGTCACCCATGGTGAACAGATGGGTTATGATTAACTCTCCATGTTAGTATCCATAGATACTCTTGTTCAGAAGAGACGTTAATGGTGCCAATGCTATGCAGAAAAGGAGTTTCAACAGGGAGTCTCCTTTAAGATGCTGCTGTTGATGCTGATGCTTCGGGATGATACCGTCCCCCGATTGTGATTGAGTTTGACTGTTGTCTTCCGTTTGGTCATACTTGTTCTGATGAATGCGGTCATGGTTGTAAATACATTATGTATTTCCAACCACTCTATTATCCAGCTGTGGGGAACAGGGTTGAAGGTTTTTTTGTTCGTCAGCTCAATCCATTGTGAAAGTTCTTCTTGTTTTGGCCCCTTCCAGTATGGCTTTATGTAGCTGATCTTTGCATCCATCGCTCCCTTTCTGGCAACCTGTTTGTTGAGCTGGGAGCATGCTGTTGTCAGTCAGGTGCTCGTATGTTCTGGTGTTTAGTATCGACGTTAAGATTACGTTTTTGGGGTTGTTTTTTTCTTCATTTTGTCCCAGACGCTAACTGGTTTAGGAATTTCTCGTGTTGTATTGAGTATTTCTTGTAAGCATGTGTCAGGACTACATGTAGGGCTGGCAGGTGTTTCAGCCTGAGCTTTGCTAGACTGGCTTCAGTCAGCTCCGCTTCAGATTTCTGGCCATTGTTGTTGTTTTGCTGGTTTTCATTTTCTGTTTGTCTCATCCATTCTGATATTCCTCTTTCTCAGCTTCTGGCTAACATGTTTTGCTGATCTCAATATTTTTCTTCCATAGTTCTCGATAGAACCATTTGGTGTTTTTGTATTGTTTGAGTCTCTGTGACTTAACTTGTAGCTGTTGTTTGAGTTTTTCTAAAGTGGTTAAGATGTTGTGGTTGTTAATGATGTTGTGTTTCCCCTTCTTTACCTTAACAATATTGTACTTGCTCTTTTCAGATCGGGTTGATATTTCCCCTCTTAATTTCCGGGCGTCCTCCTCAGTTAATTTTTCCAGTGTAGGACTGTTGGTTTCTATTTTCCTTTCCTTCTTATGCCTAAGGTGTCACACTCTGCAGAAGCAGTGGTATAAATGAATCTGTTATTTCCAGTAAGAGACATTTGTGGCTCTTCTCTGTACTTGATGTTCATGGTCTTGTTTTCTAGGATTAGAGCTTCTTTTGGATGCCTTCATTTCTCGGGATGTTCTACATCAGTTCTGTCACTCCTGTATCTTCTGTGTCGTGGTTCCTCTTGGGTTCCCAAGGCTGATTTGGTTACTTTTGAGTATCATCTCTCACAACTGTCTCCTCATTGCCTGCTTCAGTTTTCTTCACGCTCTGGAACAGGAATCTCTTCTGCTGCTTTATTTTTGGGACTTTGGAGTTCTATGTTGTTTGAATTTGATTATGTCTTTTATGCTGTTTGCCAGTTTGTTGGCATCAATATTGGGTCTTGAAGATGGATTTTTTTTTTCATGCCAGATTATAATTCTGTTTCTCAGCTGGTGCCTGTTGAGCACCACTGTGAGGATTGTCCTTGGCGTGGTTTTCCTCATTTGCTTGACTGGGCAGTTTGTTCCAATATTAGATTTTTTCAACCCCAGCCTGGTTCCCGGCTGAGGGGTGCTGTCCTTGTTCACCTGTGTGATTTGGTTATTCTGTCAGCTGACATCTTGGTGTGCTGGAGCCTCACTTGCCATCTTATGGTTTCTCTAGTTTTTCACTCCTGCATTGCCCGATCCACGCCGCTTGGAGGGGAGGCTTTCTTCTTTGGACTTATCATTATTATTATTATTATTATTATTATTATTTTTATTATTACTTGACTCAGTGATGGTTCAGTTACTGGATGCACTGACTTCTTTTGCTCATGAGCCTTCCTCTTCCTATGCTTCCTTCCCTGTCTGTAGTACACAGATTATGTTCGCTATGTGGAGCCGTGTTTCAGAGGAACTCTGGTCCAGGCCGACTTGGACAACAGAGAGGTAAGACCATTATCTGCTTCATGGAAGCTTCCCAGAGCCCAGGGGACATCTCTAGCAGCCGTTACACATACACACACACAGAAATATCCTGAGTAAGATCAGCCTCTTAGCCTACTTCTTGAAGGGACATCAGAAACCACAGCAGGTTGATCTGCAGCTACAGAACTTCTATGCTTGCGAGGACCAGTCGGAGTTTCAGGGTTAGGGCTTTAAGGTTATGGCTGCTGTTACATTATTCAAAAAGTACCTCACGAGTAATGCAAAAAATTAGTCACCTGACTGACTTGAATGATTGAGGATGTTCCTAATTTTAGCAATATTGTGCAAATGCAAAAAAACGGTCCTACGTATTTGTTTAATATGTGTATTGAAGGACATATCCTGGTCAAAAAACTCCAAGAGTTCTCACAGAGTTACTGGAGGCCAAGGTAAGTATCTGGTTAGACACCATGTTTCTAAGATTTGTGGGGCCGAGCACAAGAACTTCAGTTCGATCTGAATTTAGAAGCTGGAAATTAGAGGTCATCCAGGCCTTTATGTCTTTGAGACATTCCTGCAGTTTAACTAATTGATGTGTGTCATCTGGCTTCATGGATAAATAAAGCTGAGTATCATCTGCAGAACAATGAAAATCTATGCAGTTTATGCAATAAAAACATCATGTCTGTAATGTTGGTATAAGAAACCTCTGTCTGTTCATGTTCTTTCTCAGCACTTTAAGGTGTTGGTGGATGAGCTGCATGTTAAAGGAGAAGCAAAGATCAAGAATGCCATGAAGGAGTCTTTCAAGATCCTGAATGAGGTTAGTGTCTTTCTAAACTCCAAGACTTCCAGAATCAAAGTTAGCCGGAGTCACAGACTGTAGTCACACTGATGTCACTCGA
>VUQK01032062.1:12114-26850 GCA_015106715.1 Bujurquina vittata
AAGGTAACCGGAGTCACAGACTGTAGTCAAACTGGTGTCACTCAAAGGAAATTCATTTTTTTTAAAACATTTTAAAAAAAAAAAAAACAAATTTCTTTCTGCTGTAAAGTTGAACATTTTAACCTTGGAGTCTCTGGGGTCTGACTCACTGCTGGAGCATGTCTCAAGTGAACATTAGAGGAACTTCCAGATGGGCTTCATTTTTCAGCCTTGGAGGTTATCTGATATCAGCCGTTAGCCATGATATTGACATGTTACCAAGTAACGTGCCGTTTACTAATGTCAGTGGAGGATATTAGGATATTAGGACACATTTCTACTTCCCTCCCCTCTGTTCATGTTTGGATCTATATAAATATTTAATATATGTAACCTGCTGACTCTATACCTTCCCTTGAGGTAACAGAGGTCAATGGGTCAGCTGCTCCAGGTAGTCCCAAAACTTTTTGGGACTATTAAAAGTGCTTTTTCAGCTTTAGCCTACAAACTTGTGTTAGGAAGGCTTCTTCATTCCCTGTTTTTAAAACATCTCTTACAACCCATTTTTCCTTTTTAACTCACACTGAGAGTCTTATGTTCTTACCTGTATTTGCTCTTTTGTTTTTCTTGTTTTATTGTTTGGAGTTTTGGCTGTTTTTGATGCTCCGTGCAGCACTTTGTCAAACTCTGTTTTTTGGATTGGATTCGACTGGATATTCATGTTGTTTTCCATCCACAAAAGGCGCGATAAATAAGTGCAAAAAAAAATACAAGAATATTTGACCTTGTCAAATTGTTGTGTAAAATATAGAATTTCCCCATCAGCGCTTCCCTGAATCTTACAATTTAATACAGAGCTTCACAAATGTAGGTTTTCCCTGTTAAAGGCATATAGTGGGATGTTGGATAAGCTGTGTGTTTGTGTGCAGGCGAGGGTGAACGGTCAGGGCAGCATGTGTAACCAGGCCATCATGCTGATCACAGACGGCGCCATGGAGGACTTTCAGTCCGTCTTCGAGGAGTTCAACTGGCCTGATCGCAGGGTGAGGACCACAAACTTTCAAAAGTTTAACTAACTGTATAATATAATACCTACAGTAGCTTGTTACTATCAGCTTGTTACACCATGAATGTTACCACATTACCACAATGTTAAAGTTACATTGCTCACTTTAAATATATTTTGTCTAATTGTTACCAGTTCTGTGTATGATTAATAATTGTAAAGGTGATTTAACATACCCGGGTTTCTGTGTTTAAGTAAAGTTGCATTAGCCGGTAACTCTAGAAAGCCAATCAGAAGCAGGCTTTTTCTGTGTCAGTATAAAGACACAAACGGGCGTGCTCTCATGTTCAGGTGCGAGTCTTCACCTACCTGATAGGCAGAGAGATGACCTTTGCTCAGAACACCAAGTGGATCGCCTGCAACAACAAAGGTCAGTCCTGTGGGTGTGTGAGATGGTTTTCCTGCTGTTTCTGCATGCAGACATTGACATGTTGTTCTCTCAGGTTATTACACACACATCTCCACACTGGCAGATGTGCAGGAGAACGTCATGGAGTACCTGCACGTGCTCAGCCGGCCAATGGTCATCAACCACGACCATGACATCATCTGGACAGAGGCCTACATGGACACTGTGGTGAGCCGACCCGGCCAATCACAGAAGCCATTAAACATATTTACAGCATACTTTAAGCATTTGATTGAAAGCTGTGGTGAAGGGCTCAGCATAATGTCATCATCATCGTCACTTCATCATCACATGTCCTTTTTCTCCCTGTCTCCATGGACTCATTATCCCATGATCCTCTGGGCCTTCACCTCCATCATGCCAACAGCTTCCAAACACAGAGGAGGTAAAAAAAAAAAAGTCGTAGCTGGAGTTTTATATGCTTCATCTGTAATTCCATCAGTGCACAGCCCACAGTCTATAACAGCGTTGTTTGGCATGTTTAAAAAACAGCACATAGATGCTGCATTGTTGCTGCTGCTTATTGAACCAACAAAGGGAGCCGGACTTCCTAATGCATGTATGTCTATGAATTATATAGAATAAACATCATCATAACTCCCTGAACAGGTTTTCAGGCGGATTCATTGTTTAGAAATGCTACAACTGTATTTATGATACAGGATAAAACAAGCTAATGTGCCATAAATGATTTAACAGACAGTTACTTAACACAACAACACACAATAATGCATACAGCAACACTGCAGACTGACAAATATCCTCCCCCAAATACCACCTGTCTGTTACATTAGGACAGCATTAAACTTTACAGGCACCTCACAACAGCTCAAAAACAGAATTATGCAGATAGAAAAATGATCAGGCAGCTTCTCAGCCTCGGTCTCAGTTTTGGCCTTTAGATCTGTGAACTGGATGGAGGTGGTTGGGTATCAAGTGCTGGTTCCTCCTGTGCAGCAGGAGAACCCGTTAATCCCCAGAACCTCTCACTGATTTTACAAGCGGACATGCAGCAAATTAAAGCTTTCAGCAGCAAGCTGGTGGTTTTTATTCATATAGTAGTTTCACAAAGTGCTCTACAGAAAGTGGTCTAAAATAATAAGACATTTTAAACACCAAATGAGATTTTCAACAAGTTTAAAGATTGTGTACATTGCACAACCTTATCATTATTTGAAGAGTCCTGAGGCTCAGCAGACCTCAGGGATCTGTGGCCTCAAAGGCTCAATCGCTGCTCGTCTTCACTGCACCAAAAATGATTCCCTCCTCCCAGGAGGTGGAGGAGGCTCATTCTGTCTGTGAACACGATAGCTCGGGATGTTTGAACAAACTTTGCAGGGCTGCAGGCTGGAGTCAGGTTAACAGTCCATTCAAATCTGGCTCACATTCACCGAGGATTCATTGGTCCAAACGCGACAAAAAGCCTAAATTAGAAACTATGATTAGTTAGAAATATCTCTCCATGATCGGCTCCTGTGTAATCAGAGTAAACGTGCCCTGGTCTGATTTTTACTTCACTGCAAACTTCTTATTTTACGTTTAAAATGAACAAAGAAAACAAAGGAATATATAAAAAACACAAAACTGTTCCCTTAACTGCCGATAGACTTGGTGGGGTTTGCACTCTGAGAGCTTCCTGTTTTAGACTGTTACGTTCACTCAGGTCAAACAAAGAGGGGGCTGTGCCTGAGCACGAAATCCTCTGTAGGTAACGGTGGGGATGTTAAAATGCATCCTAAGTGCTACAGGCAGCTAGTGAAGGGACATTAACAGTGGAGTGAAACAACACTGCCTGTTTCATCCAGTAAAACGTGTAAACTGGATGCAGGCCATGCAGGGCAGATTTACTGAGGGCAGAAAACAGAGAATTAAAGAAGACGTGAGCAAGCGTCTCCAACTCCAATTTACTGACATCCCTCAGATGGAAAAAACAGGGTTTAAAGAGCTCTTTGCCATGGGCACTGAAGGACAGGGACTGCTCGAAGTGAACCCTCAGCTTAGGTACACTAACATGAACAGTTGAAACTGATTGTTGTATCAGATCGTGACTGGCTGGCCGGTCTGCCAGCAGTCCTACACCGCCACCTGGAGTTCAATCTCAGATCTGCACATGCAGTGAAATCAGTACAGAAATGATTTTTTAATCCTTTCACAGTAAGAGACAACTCAAAGTGCTTTCCAGGCAAAGCAAACGGATTAAAAATATAAAATAATGACATCTATAAAAATGTACAATGAGAGCAAAGAGAAAATTAAAGGAGCATTTTTTTTTTAAATTATTCAAATGGAGCCACAACAGTTGCAATAGTAATACATTTAATATAAAACTGAAAGGCCAGAGTAAGAATATAACAGCAGGATAAAGTCTGCACATGGAAAAGACGTCCAGAACAATGAAAATATTAAGACACAGCATTAGAGAGCAGACATGTTATCTAAGGACTTTAAAATAAAGCATCTTTGAGTCCATCCAGCAGGACCTCAGTGTGGACAGCAGCACTGTGGGCACCTTTTACACATTTGTTGATCATTTCTATCTCTGGATACCTGAAATAATCCCACTTTGTGTCCAACCTTCTCTCAGCTCTTCACCACCAAGGCTCAGAGTCTGCTGCTCATGACCTCAGTGGCCATGCCGGTGTTCAGCAAGAAGAAGGAGACGGTCAGTGTGAGCTCTGATGATGAAGAACAGCATGTCTACAGTAAATGAATACATGCAGAAAGAAGTCCTCAGTCACTTCTTAGTGACTGAGGCATGTTGTTTATTGCATATTGAACCTCCTGGGACTCATCTGGTCAGTTTAGAAGGATTGTCTAAATTATAACATGAGCGGCACATCCTGACATACTGAGAGCATGAAAACCCGTGATGCTTCGATTCTTTTTGTAACTCAGTTTAAAGTTTTAACAAAGCATTGTGGGGAACGTGGAAGCATGCAGAAGAAGCTGAAGGCCCTGAAGCTGCTTTGCACATGTGACAATGTGGGTGTCTTAAAGTCTAGGCCTTGGAGACACAACATTTAAAAACTACCACATGAGACCAGCAGGGGGCATCTGTAAGAAGCACTTTGAACAGAGACCCCTGCACACTGTGAAAGAAGCCAGACACAGACCGCAGTGGCTGGTTTAATAACTCTGAGTTTTGACCCTGTCTCCAGCTGTCCCATGGGATCCTGCTGGGTGTGGTTGGCTCCGACATCCCACTGATGGAGGTGATGAAGCTGGCGCCCCGTTACATGGTGAGCTGGTTGTTTCTGCTTTATCCATCCATCCGCTCCCGCTTATCCTTTTTAGGGTTGCGGGGGGGGGGTCTGGAGCCTATCCCAGCCGACATACTGTAGGGCGAGAGGCAGGGTACACCCTGCACAGGTCGCCAGCCTAACACAGAGTCACAGACAACCATTCACAGCTATGGGCAATTAACCTAACCCCAGCAAGTGCATGTCTCTGGACTGTGGGAGGAAACCGGAGTACCCGGAGTGCTAACCACCACGCCACCATGTTTCTGATTTATTTTATTTTCTGCTTTGCTCTCAGCTGGGAGCTCACGGCTACGCCTTCCTCCTCAACAACAATGGCTACATCCTGGCTCACCCTGACCTTCGACCTCTGGTGAGTTCTTTTTCCACAGGTTTCAAGAACTACAGAAGACAAATGGAGTCCACGGGCCCCATGGCAGCAGCTCGGATTTACCTGAGCTATATTTAACATAATAAAAGTTTAGCACATCTCCTGAAGGGTGCATTAAGAGGGAAGGTATCAAATATTTATGAGCAGGGCTGTACAGTATTTCACACACAGACACAGACACACACACACACACACGCTCAGTAACAGTGCCCCTTTTGTCCTACAGTACAAAGAGGGAAAGAAACTGAAGCCAAAGCCAAACTACAACAGTGTGGATCTGTCGGAGGTGGAGTGGGAGGACACGGACGAGCTGGTAAACACAAACAGATGATTTCACGACCTGATTATTGACGTTTTTATTCCGATATCATCGTGTGAGTGTCAAAAGTTCCAAAAAGGGAAATAAAGGCATAACATTGATGATGCAGAGAGGATCCAGAGCTCATCATTTTCCTCAGGCTGAAGCATATCAAAAATAACTTCAGCATCCTTCTGTACTTTCAGCTGAGGACAGCCATGGTGAAAGGAGAAACAGGCACCCTCAGCCTGAACATCAGAGCATCGGTGGATAAAGGGGTACGCCTGATTCATGATATCTCTCATATAGATTGTTTTCATCTGGAAGATTACAGTTAGGAGAGGAAACGGTCCCTCCTGGAGTTTGAAGGGGACCTGTTTTATCTTTTTATATTATATCTTGCTGATAAAATGATTGTTTGTTGATTTGACAGAAAAGGCCTCTGTACCTCACCAACCAATATTTCTACACCAACATCGATGACACGCCTTTCAGGTAAAGCTGCACTCATCTTTCAGACTTTCTCGAAAGCTTTGGTTCGACACTAACTTAATGTTACTAAAAAGATCCGTCAGGGTCACGAACTCTTTTTGACGTGACCTCAGGACGCGCTGAATTTTCAGTTCCGTCGATTTTGCATCAGGCATGCATTTAATTTACAGGATATCGTTGATTAAACCACCTGCCACGAATTCAAGAAAACAGATATCATTTAGAAATGTGTCAAAAATGTGTTTAAAGGTAAAATTATTTTGTTATTTATGAGGCGAATGACAAACTGAATTTTACGTTTTTATACCCAAATTTGAGCCGGCACGCTGGAAACATCAGAAATGAAACAGTTCAGGAATGCAAGTACACGACTGTAATTTGGCATCTTAATGAATAATATTTACTATTTTTTCAATAAATTAGAACAATTTTGGACAGCAATTTTTTTAAGAGTACATGCTGGTGGATTAACCACTACAGAAACATGATATATGATTTTGTTTGCTGTATGGCAGCATCTACAAGCCCCCATTGACCTCTAGAGGGCAGCACAACACACAGTACAGAAATCAGATCCACAGTGTCCCTCACCGTCTCCTCATCTGTGTCTCTGCAGCTTTGGCATGGTGCTGACGAAGGGTCACGGGACACTCATGTTTACAGGAAACGTATCCGTGGAAGAAGGTGAGGTCCCCCCCCCCAGCACAGACTGGGAGCTGTGTAGAGACTGTGAATGACATGCTCTGCAACACAGAAGCTTCTTAAACTCAACTAAAGTAAAGCAGACTTCAGCGTTTACATGTACGTTCCTTCTCAGGGCTGCACGATCTGACCTCGCCGGATCTCACCATCGCCACTGAGTGGTACGTCTCAGTCCAAAAGCCATCAGTCCATCCTTTTATTCCTAACCTGGTCCACATCAGTGTCGATGTGATTCCATTGAGCGTTCTTTACATTTTTTTTGAACAGTGTGTATTTGTGTTATTGTCCTCCAGAATATTTTGTATGTAGAAACCTGTCAAACTCCCATGTGTTTTCCTTAGGACCTACTGTGAGACGGACATCGACCCCGCTCACCGAAAGTACTCCCAGCTGCAGGCCGCCATCCGCTACCTGCTGGGGAAGGAGCCTGACCTCGAGTGTAGGGGGACTCATTTTGTTTGTTCCCTTTTTTTGCATTTCATTTCAAAATGCAATCAAATTTCCTTTGATTCATTGTAACCTTGAATTTACCTTTATTCAACTGAAACCTTCTGTTACCAGGTGATGAGGTGCTGCTATCACAGACACTGTTTGATGCCGTGGTCACGGCTCCACTCGAGGCCTACTGGAACGCCCTGATGCTCAACGACAGGTGAGGCGCATTAAATCTAATCCCACCCACATCTCCTCAAACTGTTTCTGGCCTTTCAGAGACATAAATTCAAAACTATCTGGAGGATGAAGAAAGTGAGGATGTTTTTCTTTGAGCGTGTGATGTTTCAGAGGCATTAATCTGCAGCTTTTTTACCCTGTGGGGTGTTGTCATCATCCAGGAGACCAGTTTTCAAAATTGTGAGCAGATGCCTCCAGAACCATGTGACCTAGGATGTTCAAATCAATGCTACTGACGCATTTACTAAAAATGTGTCAGTTCTTACCATAATGATGCAGTCACAGACCGTATTTTTATTCCTGATGAACAGCTGTTGTTCTTTACGTTGTGTTTGTCCGCATGCAGGGTGGAGCCGGGGGTTGAGACGGCTTTCCTCGGTACTCGTTCCGGCCTGATGAGGGTTGTGAGATACACAGGAGTGGAGAACAGAGTGGCAAAGTAAGACTGGAACAAAGTGCAAAACACAACAAAGCGCAAAAAAAATGAACTGAAACGTGACAACAAGTCACTTTTTTAGTGGATGAAACTCGAGTGCCAAGTGTGATATTCCAAGCAAAGTGTTTATCTAGAAAAACGTGACGTCTACGTCTTTCCACTCCCGGGAGTTTTGGGCTGCAGATTATCGGCTGCAGAGATGAGCCAGGCCCGAAACAATAAACAGAAGCTTCATACCAAAAAGCAAAATAAGTGAGAGTTCTCTAACAAAAACACAATAAAAAGGTGTTTAACAAAAAGGGCTTCTGGCTCCTGCTAAGCTGCCACAAAGTGCTCCTATTTACTCTCTTCAGTTTACTATTGACAAGTTATTAACCCGTGGCTCACAGCTACAGCACAGATACCTCAAACTGCAAACTCAGGTTCTAATTTCCACACAAAACTCTCAGTTTAAAGGCTCTGCTGGCTCATTGCTGTGTGTGAGGAGAGGAAGGAGGTGGATGTCATGTGCTCCACAGTTCATGAACCAGCTTCATCAAACAGGCCAATAACAGGAGTCCACCAGTCTGACCATCAAACACTGTTATACTGTTGAAGAATTTTAAAACGATTAATATACAGGAAATCCTTTCTCAGCTGGTGAGCTCTTCCGCCTGATATTAAATAAGCAGTCTGCAGCTCAGTGCTCTGGCAGGACCTGAGCTTCATCAAACTGATTCTTCCTGCAGTGCTGCAGGCAGATGTTCCCGTGCAGGGTAACGGGAACATTTCTCTCCTCGTCCACAGTGGGGAATTTTTAAAGTTTTGTGGGCATTTCTGTCCAAACTTAGACAGCAGCCATGAACTCAATAACCCCGGCTGAACAACCACATTATCAGCTGCCTGAGGCCACTGTGTCTGAGTGTGTCTGTTACTGCAGACCTTCCAGTGTTTCTCCTGTTTTCAGCAGCCGTGTTTTTAATGTAGTTCAAGTATTTGCATTTTTACAGCAAACTGAATACGTGCTTACGGTTGTTCGGATGCTTTATGGCTGTGCTCATGCCTCTAACCTTCTGTCACTGTAGCTGATCGCACTGCACAGCTGCTGTCATTAACCTGCACATTTGATCAGTTTGTTAGAGCATGTCTCGATCAGTTTTATCTGACTGGAACTGTAATGACTGTAATATCAATCAGAGCCTTTTTTAACAGCTGTCATTTGACGAGAGAACCAAAAGAAAAATCTATAAATAAATCAAAGATCACGTTTCAGAGGTGATGCCACTTTGCTGCTGGCGCAGAGCCAGCTATGTCTCGGTGCATTTGGACAGGGTTATTCAGAGGTGCAGCAAAGCAGTGCATGCAGAGATGCAGTCAGTTCAGTTCGATGATTAGCTGCAAATAGCACCGCACATTAGCGGCTCAGCAGTGATGAGGGAGTAAGGTTGATGCCTGATGTCAGAAGCAATCCAGCGTAAGCTGGTTTTACATGTGTTTCATCTTCTATAAGAGCGAACTCATCTGAGAAAAACTGCGTGAGGTCCTGAGGACGGAGGTTCAGGTGGAGTGCAGTATTTATCCAGACGAGAGCTGCGTTATTAACACCACTGTCAGATCCTGTGTTAATGAACATGCTGTCACCGTGCCATGTGCATAAATGTGCACATTGCTCATGTGTTTTTGCAGACTGTTTGAGGCTGTGTGTACTTACTTAAGTCTGACACACTAACGCAGTCCAAACTGCATGAAAATCCCTGCTGACACATGGAGGGCTGTTTTCATTATGTGCCGATCAGCATGCAGAAAAGTGACTAAAAACTTGAAGCGCAGCCTGTAATAACATCCTGGTGTTATTACTGAAGAGCAGAAACTCTGAACACTCGGCATGAGGACTGAGTGAAGGATTATAGCACAGAGCCAAAGTTTTAGCACTGCACTCACAGCCGAGAGCCTGTCATGGTTTTTATGCTGCTCTGGTGCCGTGGACACTTATTTTTGCAGCTGACATCATTAAATCTATATTTGTAGGAGTTTCCCTTTCAGAGCCACAATGAAAGGCGGATGCAGATATTTTTAAGACTCGTTGCTGCAGCTGCTATCAACTGCGGGAGTTTATAAGCTTTGTGATTGAAGTGACTGAGGTCAAAAAATATTCATCAGTAGCATAAAAGAGTTTGGATCCCGCCTTTGGCCATTTCTGTGGTTTAATAGCTTCAGCTGCCCACTCGCCAGCCTCTCAGTGGATTCACAGTAAAATCCTATCTGCTTGTTCACTTTGCAGGAAGTTCCTGACTGCAGCTGATAAAGACAATCTGTTCACCATCGATCACTTCCCTCTGTGGTACCGCCTGGCTGTGGAAAACACGCCTGGAAAATTCTACTACTACCCGGTCAATGATAAAGGTTTGTTTGTGACGAATCTTTAATGTTTTTCTAGGTTACTGAGTCGGCCGAACAAAAAGTAGCTCAATAATGCCACATTCAGGTGATGTTTGGTTAACGCTGAGCTAAACCTTTTGCCCATCAGGAGTGAAGTACATCATAGCCACGACGTCAGTGACCGTGTCCT
This sequence comes from Bujurquina vittata, assembly GCA_015106715.1. NCBI lineage: Eukaryota > Metazoa > Chordata > Actinopteri > Cichliformes > Cichlidae > Bujurquina > Bujurquina vittata. Next base: position 22,347 of record VUQK01032062.1, read on the forward strand.
CTGAAGGACAGACGGCCATGGCTGGAGGTGAGTTTCGCTGCTGCCAATCTGACTCAAATGAGAGGTGAAATAGCCGTGAAGTTCACCTCCTTCATCACCTTCATGCATGGCACACTGTCAACATCAGGTTTTCCTCCTGCTTCTATTGCTTACTGTTTCCTTAATTAACCCAAGATCACAACCAGCAGAGCTTGTAATGTAAAAACATTGAGCTGAAACTACCAGCTACACCATACATAACATGAACTAAAATAGGCTTAAATTAAAGTAAAAATATTTCCTCTGAGCTTTTTAGATGATTACATTTGAGCTTAAGTTTAAATTTTATTGTCACAGGGTGCAAAGCCAGGTGACTGCATCACAGTGCTTACTCGCTTTAACCATGGCTCATCCATAGACTGTATATGAAGGATGGACATGCTGCAGCTACAGTGACCCACTGGCCTGTGGACTCGTCAGGGACTCCAGTTAGCTGAGGTGAAGCCTAGCAGACAGCTAGCAGCTACAGCCGCCTGTCAGTCAAAGAGTCCGCACCCCTAATGATTCAATTCAATTCAGTTTCATTTATACGGCGCCAAATCACAAAAAACACTCCCTTTTAACAGGAGGAAACCTCCGAGCTACAGAGACCAAAACCTTTTTTTGTTGTTGTTGTTGAAGCAAACTGTAAATGTGTTCATTTGTGCTTTAAGCTTTTACATTTTAAAATGGAGTCAATGGGGACTGAGCCCCCTTTGGAGCCAGCCTCAGTCTGAGAAACTGCAGTGACAGTGGATCAATTCCAGCTGCTCTAATTTTGGTTTTCAGGTGTAAATAGTGCCTTTTCTTTTTTCTTTGACGCATAACTTTCACGAAAGTTGGGAGAGTACCAAAAGGCGAAAAACTGCAGGTCACACAGCGGTCACTAAAATCACTGTGTGGCGACACGAAGCAGGTCGTGAAGCCGCCTGCAACAGCAGTGGGGAAACTCTAATCGATGCAGTGGAAACTCAGCTCAAGGGAACTGCTCCTCCTTTGGTCTGAAGAACAAGAGCGAGCTTGGAGAAAAATAAGCGAATTGCAGGACCGTGTAAAGAAGTGATCCTCTCGTGAGAGCAATTACTTGGAGGTTGTGAAATGGACCAAATTCACTTTGGGGCACGCACGAGTAATGGAAGGTTTGGAAGGCCCGGCATCATTAGGATGCTCGCCTTAAAGACATTTTTGTCAGTGGAACCTACGCTTGACGGTAAATATTTAAACATTTTTTAGATGAACCAATTAAGAAGACTGACGGGTTCAGTGATGCTGATGCTGAGCTGTTCAATAATGAATCTGATGAATGAGAGCTTTCCTGGCTGATGCTGGTGTTTGTCACTGGCTGAATTGTGGCTGCGATGATTGAAGAAGGAAAAAATACCCAGTTTAGATAAATAAATAGTTTATTACCTTCAGCATCATTAACAGTCCTTGAGTTCAATTAGGGTTCAGTTTTTTTCATGTGCTTAACCCAGAAAATAAATCCAAACAAACACCTTTGTAATTCAGTGAGCTGATATCATCACACTCTTCCAGTGTTGGAGATAATAGTACTCATAGCTGTTTCTTGTTGAGCGTTTCTTTGTGCTGATTGGAAGCTGTTGCAGCTCTAAGCTTGCCCTCTAGGCGGCAGTACAGCTCTAGTATTGTTTGAATGCAGTTAACCTGTGATGGAGCTTAAAGCAGCAGCAGCAGCAGGTCTCAGGTGTGGTTTAAAGTGTCTGAGGGGGTTCAGCAGCGTCTCCACCTAACAGCTAAGAATCATTCTGCAGAACGGGGAACGTAAAACATTTTTGCAGCAAACATCAGGAGAAATGTCACACATTCACAGACATTTGGACTTTTTGACTTTGTGCTTCTTGGGCTCAGATGCAAAGACAGAACCTAAATGTAGATTCATATTTCTAAAGAAGAAATTAAAACACGCATGGAGGGAAGTCAAGGTGCAGAAGTGCCAAACAGCAGCTTGAGAGAAGTTTCAGGCTGGCTGAGGGATGCAGCGCAGGGAATAACAATTCACAGAGCATCCATACATTAAAAGGAGTGCTGCAGGATCACAGCTTCACTAGATTTCGTCTGCTCCATTAAGCTGTACAATCAGTCCCCACCCGGAGAGTTTCACCCCCTGAGCTCTCTGCAGACCTCTGAGCTGAAGCGCAAAAGCAGCCGTCGCTGGATCAGAAGCTGCTGATTCGATAACTGTGCACGAAGCCACAAGCCTCTTTGGGTGGCGTCTCCTCGGGGGAGGTCGGGGATGACGTCAGCCCGTCCTCCAGGTCGGTGTCGGCCCCACACTCGGCCATCAGCGGCTGCCCGCGGCTCTTCATCTCTTTCTGGTAGCGAGCTACCAAGGAGGCGTACACGCAGCCGTAAGTCGCTGCCACCACCATCATGACGCACACTGTGCCACACACCACAGCCGCGACTATCTGCGTGCCCTGCGCCCGGCGAACACTCACGGGTCTGTAGCGCTGACGGACGCAATCATCGGCGCTGCCCACCCGGCCAGGCATGCACAGAGGCCGGAGGGCACCCTCCTTGTTTGGACTCTGGAGGCAGTAGCTGAACATCTCGGCTGGCACGCTGCGGATGTCCCTGCCCTTCAGATCCCCTGGGAGGCTGCACTGCATCGCATCTACCTGCCCATCTATAAAACAGATGGAGAAGGGACACAGAAAAGGGGTGGAGGGGAGGGGGGGAGAAGAAGGGAACCAGGAGAGACAGGGAAGGATTGAAAGACACAGAGGTCATTACACTCTTAGATGTCTTTGCTCAGCATCCATCCATCCTCCACAACGGCGATTAATTTCCTAGATTATACGCCCCAGACAGTCTTAGAGTATTGAGATATGGAGAGGCCTGCGAACAGCCGCGCTCACCCCTGTAAATCAACCACTCCATCCAGTGCTTGAAGTCTCTCAGCTTGCAATCACACTTCCAGGGGTTTCCCACCAGCAGGAGGTGCTGCAGCCCCACCAGGGGCTCAAATGTGACTCTGTCCAGGGTCACAAGCAGGTTGCTGGCCAGAGACAGCCAGGTGAGTCTCTGAAGCCCATCCAGCAGGCCCTTGGGCAGCCACATGAGGCCGTTGGAGGATAGATCAAGCTCCCGCAGCTGCCACAGCCCCTTGAAAACCTCCTTGCTCAGTCCAACACTCCCCTGACTTCCATTGAAGCCCTGGACTGTCACTGTGCTGCTGTTGAGTTCAAAGCCTGCCAGATGTTTACCGAGGTAGTTGGAGGACAGATTTAACCAGCGCAGGCTGCTCAGGCCTGAGAAGGCTCCAGGCTGCAGGGTGGAAAAGTGGTTCTGGGAAAGATCCAGTACCTCCAGGCTGCTGAAGTTGGACAGCTCAGCTTTGCCCAGGGAAGACAGGTTGTTCTGGGGTAGGCGGAGGGCCAGAGAGTCCTGGGCGAGCAGCCCGACGATGGGCGTCAGAGAGAGGAGTGCGACAGCGGTGCAGTCAGTCGTGTTACCATAGCAGGTGCAGACACCAGGACAGCCAGTGACGGCGCCCAGAAGTCCGAGCAGAACCAACACCAGAGTGAACAGAGCCGCGTAGACTGAAAGACACGAAAAACAGAAGAGCATCCTTTAAAGTGCCGAAACGAAACATCTGAGGCTAAACTCGTTTTAGTGTTGTGAACTTTTAAGCTTCACCTTCATTTGCTCTTTAATTGATTCAGTAGATATTCCTCTGATTTGAGCAGATCAGTGAGAACATCTGTCCATTAGGACAGGAGCATCAGACTGCTCTCACTAAAGTTTTGTGATTTTATTCTTTGTTTTGAAATTCAGCTTTATTTCATTTCAGGAAGTTTCCAGAGTGGATTTTCTTGTTCTGTTTTTTCAGTCAAAGAATTCAGATGTTCAGAACATGTTATAATAAAAACACATGAAACTGAGTCATGATGATCTCAGTCTCCAGTGCTGCGGCCTCTCAGGCTTTTTATTACATAGGTTATATATAAGGTTTGGACTCACCCAGTCTCCCCAGATGACTTCGTCCATACTGGTACTGGTTTCTCATGTCTGCCACATCAACTCCACTGAGACCTCAGGCTGCCATCCAGCTGTTTCTCTCTCTGCGGGGTCACGCTTGCATCCAGCTGTGAACATCCTGAAAAATACAAAAATGAACATGCACGAGTAAATATTAATACACTCTAGTGCCAAAAGCATTCACTCACCTATCACTTCCATGGCCACAGGGGTATAAACCCAGCAGCTAGGCATGCAGACTGCTTCTATAAAGTGAAAGAATTGGGGGGTTGGCCCCTTAGTTCCAGTGAAAAGAACTCTGAATGCTTCAGCATACCAAGACATTTGGGACAATTTGATGCTCCCAACATTGTGGGAACAGTTTAAGGACGGCCCCTTCCTGTTCCAACATGGCTGCACAGCAGTGCACAAAGCAGCTCCATGAAGACGTGGATGAGCCAGTTTGGTGTGGAAGAACTTGACTGGCCTGCACAGAGTCCTGACC
>VUQK01032067.1:0-13386 GCA_015106715.1 Bujurquina vittata
TATTGCAAAATAAACTGTGGTTGCAACCAAATGCACAATAATTGTTGTTGGAGGGTAATACAGTTTTCAACTTTAGTCTCATTTCAAATCCAACCGTAAAGGAATTGAATTGAACCAATTAAGAAGTAGTTAAAGTGTAGACCTGTAGCTTTAGTTTAAGGGGATTAATATATATTGCATTAAGTGCTTCGGAACTAGAGCAATTTTTTAACATAGTACCTGTTTGTCCTGAGGCTCCATGGCCAGGTGTGGCCCATTTCCTAGTTAATTCATGACAAGTTGTAGCTTAAATGAGTTGGAGCATGTTCAAGCAGCTCGTTTTGATAGCTGTTGACTGGAACTGCAACATGCAGACAAACAAGTTACTGAAAGTTAAAGAAATAGCACTAGGACAAAAACAAAAAACCAAGAAACACTCCAAGAGGGCAAACCTCCACCAAGGCAGCTCACACTCTGTGCAGTATTTACTTTTAAGGGAATAGTGTTGCAGTTATATATATATATATATATATATATACACACACACACACACACATTTAGTTTTCTTTGTTCTTTATAAATGCACTTTAGCATTATTATCACTTTCACTTTCAGATCAGTCTATTGACTTTGAAGGAGAGGTCAGAGGTCAAATGTGACTTTCACAGAGTTAGGGGTAACTCTGTGAAAGTGAGTTAGGGATTGAAGTCTACAATCAAGTGATGCCTTAATGAATATAGTTTTACTACTGGCAACATTACTGGTAACATTAACATTAGGATTTGATAGAAAACCTCTGAAAAGACAAACATAAATTCTTTGGGTTTAATATACAAGCCAAAGGACAAAAACAGGATTTTTTACAATTACCATGAAAGACACTATGGTTCAGGAAAAGTATCAAATACTTCCAGCATTCAGCCCGTCTTTGACATTGCTGAATTTATAATAGTATCCAAAGAACAGGCTGACATTTTGGACTATAATTTTAGAAGAATTGAGAAATGCTGCTATCCAGTGAAACTCTTTAAACACCTTTGTCAGTTTATTTCATATGATTTCATCAAATATTCTGATGAGTACGGAGGCAGAATATTCAATGAAATCAGATGATCACAAATCAGCCCACAGATATGAACACAGCCCTTTTAACAGTACTACCTGAACATGACACCCATCCCTTACATCTAGCTACAGACCCATAAGCTTTATGAACTGAGGCCTAAAAACAATCAGTAAAACACTGGCCAGTAGATCAGAAACAGTTATATCTTCTTTAATTCACTTAGACCAGATCATTTCCAGCCTATCCATCCATTTGTCTTCTTAGAGATCATAGATCGGTTGATGTAAGGTCTCCAAGCAGATCTACCACTGGAATATTGGTCACACTAAGAGACACTAAGAAAACTGAAAGGCTGGAAAACTGGGAAGACAAAAAAAATACATCTTTGGATAGATCAGTGGCACCGCTTACTATCTGAACACATGTGAAAGTCAAATGGCATTAAAAACAGATTTAAAAAAAATTGGAACTCGTTTATCCAGGCCATCTACCTTTCTGTGGAATCGAAACAAAAAAATAACCACTCATGCATGAGGAAAATATTTTCACTCAGTGAATAGTCTACACCTACTACTAACGCCTTCAACGCTCACCTCACTGGTGCTTAAGTAAGCAAGAAAGACTTCAAGAAAAAAAGAGAGAAGTGGTGGCTGAAGATTTTTGCTCAGTACTGTAGATTTACCCATTTTCCCTCAGTAATTTTTAACTGCTTAGCAAGTATTATTATAGTTGCTCTCTCGCATCTAATTGCATCGCTTGGCAGAAGATAAGTAAAATTATTATTAGTAAAATTATATTTAAAAAAAAGATCTTCCTTGAGGCTGAGTCTTTCAGGAGTAAAGACGACATAAGTTCACCGCTCTTTGAAAGAGTGCATGGGTAAACATGCTTAAACCACACATCTGATCTTGATGAATGAAATATTAAAGTTGAAAAAAAAACACACAGACTGTGTACTGGGAATCACTGCGTTTGGAGTTCAGAGTTCACTGTTAAAAATCTGAAATTCTTTTTGAAATCGTGGATGTTGTGTCCTCTGGGCCAAAGAGAAGACAGATCAGGTCAGAGGTCAAAATCCACCATCAGTGATGGTGCTGAGGTGCATGTGGGCATCTGTGATATTTAGCAACATATGCTGCCATCCCACATTATTTATTGTGAAGCTTTTCTCAGCAAGATAATGCCAGGCCATGTTAGCTCCACTGTGAAATTACACAGATTTAGTTTAGGAATATTTAAATGATCAGAAACTCATCACATTGTTTTTATTCATATCTTACACAGAGTACCATTTTTTTTGACAGCTGAGCCAGTGGCGTGACTGCAACCTGATTAAACTTTTAATTCTCCTGAAGATAAAAACTGAGGGCAGAGAGGCCCACAAACAAGCAGCCCCTGAAGACAAAGCATGCTAAGAAACTCAGCTTTTGGTGTCCATCAGTTCCAGACTTGTATAAGTCACTGACTAGTTTATCAAATTACAGTCTGTGAAAATGTGGAGACTAAAAATGACTATAAGTCCTCAAGTGTTATTGCAATAAGTCAATTGTTGTGGTCAACAGAGGCAAAAAAATGTTTAAATCTTTTTTTAAATTATTTTAAAAAAAATTTATTTTGTCATCCAAATACTGGAGGACCAGACTGTGGTTACAAGGTTACAAAATGAATGTAAAGAACAGCCGAGAAGGTTTTGATGAAAGTATATGGAAGATGCTGCCTTTTGGGAGAATCTGACCTCAGAGCCAAACTATTAATCTATCTCCGGAAGCATTCATGTAAAAGAAAATTAATAAAACCTTTTCCCCTGAGAGATTATTTTAAAATCAATCTGAGTGTAAACAGATCAAGTAGCAATAATAAGCCCGTGATAAACTCCCCACCAACAAGACAATCCCCTCATGGACGGAGCATTAGTGGATATTTTTTCCTGTCATTATCGTTTTGGAAGAATCTTAACATACCACTATATTACCACTATATTTACAAATATAAAGACAGTGTACCGCTTCTAATACTCATCTTCTTGTTGTCTGGTTACACATCAGATATATGCCTTTAATTTTTGGAAAACCTTTCAAAAAATTGGGTGGCATTCACAACGCTACATTAATGAATGTTTAGTATTTCTCTTTGGACAAAAAAATGCATCTTTGATTAGGCAGATGACTCGCATTTTCATTTAATGTGTGGCCAAATTGACCACTTACTGTCCAGCAGGAATTTAGTTTTGTCAGTCTGTCGAGGCTTAGGTCCTGATGACACTAATCCTTTTTTCAGCCCCCTCGTCACATATACAGATAGACACACACACTGTCTCACCGGGGTGTCACGAGCCTTTGTGTCTGAGAAAAACAGACGATTAACCTGCTACACAGCCAAAGACACCGGGGATGTTCACACACAGACAACCTGAGCATCCAGGTCCAGCCACACAGACCAGCACAGCCTTCCTCAGCAGCTCTCACACCAGCAGAGGAGGAGGAGGAGGAGGAGGAGAGAGTGAGAGGCAGCCAGACTACCTGGTAGCCACGGTCATACACAAAGACGCAGGGGGAAATAAACAAGCAGATGTTTCTAATGAAGTAGGAGGCTTTGTGTGAGCACTCAGAGGGGATTGGGGTTATTCTGTCAGACGAGTCACCGACTGGCCGGTTATATTGTTCCATCTCAGACACGGAGGAAGGTCATTAATGAAACGAGAAGGCTGCGGCTTTCCAGAGATGATGTATTAGCTCAACAAAACTGGCTTAGGTTTAACAGTGATTTAATAGATTCCTAACAAAGATTTCGATTCCTACACGTGATTGATTTGGGGACCTCCCAGATGAAGGGGTTTATTAACTGACCCGCCATCCAGCCTAGAAGACAAAGGCAAAGATTACAGCAGACTGTTTTGGTGCCTTTAGATGTAAAAGGAAATTTTGTTCAATTATATTGCTGGTCAATCAATCATGTTCGAACAGCAGCGGCAATCAGCCGAGCCAGTGGTGCTTTCAGAAATTTGTTTAAGCATATAATTTATTCCTATTTTTCTCCATGCAGAAATAAAGAATATTTGTTTAAAAAACATAATGGTTTCATAATATTAACATAAGAGCTGTGTGAATGCATAAACACATATTAACAAATAATATTTTTAAGGCACTCGCTGTTAGGAGCCACAGTCAACATGCACAGTTCTGTGGAAGATGAAGGGTTAAACCAGAAACTGGTCAAAAAACCAGCTCTGAGCAACTGGTGGGGTGTGGCCCCTTTGTTGGGAGAAAAACCAAATACCATGATAGAAAAGCAGAAAATGGGGATTAAATAAAGTCCTCTATCGCTGAGCAAAAAGAACATTTTAGCACTGAAATATTTTGTTTTCTTTAACAAAACCTTAGACACATGCAGCTCCCTGCCACTTTCACTCATTCCTCGTGTCATTACAGCATCCAAATTAAAAGAAGCATCACAGTTAAGGCTCTCAAGACCAATAAAACAGAAACATTCGCCTTCTCAAGATAATCCTTTTTTATCCACGAAAAAACAAACAAACATATTTTCAAAGTTGGCACACAGGTGGCACTCCTTGAGATATTTTTTCCTCTCCAAAAACAAGATCAGAAATTCAATCAAAGAGCAGAGCACAGCCAATGGGCTTGCAGAGTCTGTGGCAATAACAGCATCAGCCTGAGCAGCCATTGGCTCACTGTTTCACACAGGAAAGACTGCAATTGGCTGCTACCCTGCCGAGGCTTCATTGCCTCCATGGCAACATTGCTTCCTTATTGCTTAGGGAAGGTGAAAACAAGGGAAAGAGGGGAGGCGACTTTCACTCAGACGCTACCTCTGCATTATTCATCCTTTGTCCCCGAGTGCTTGTAGAATGAGAGGTACTGACAGACGTGTGTTTCTATGTTGGTCTGGGTTTGGGTGGTAATGATTGGTTCAGACATAAGAGGTGAACGGGGTGAAATCGGTGCAATAATTGCACTCAGCAGTGCAACACATCCAGCAACACCGTGTCTATATATAAAACAGCCAAATGAGTACAGGGGCAATCCAGTAAGCCATTCACTGAGATGCTGACTTTAAACAGAGGTAGCAGCCTTAGAGCTTTATTTCTTTGAATGGAAAAAAAACAAACTGGGATATATATTCCACAATGAGCCTGCTACCCGGTGTAACGGGATGCAACAGCGCACATCTGGACTGGTCGGCTGGCTTGCATCATCCACATCAGGATGCAAACAGGCGCTTCGTCCTTAAGCGAGAGCTGGATGAAGACAGCACCTCCGCTGCGACCACCACTACCAGAAACAACAAAAACCATGCGGTTTGTTTGTTGTTGTTTTGACTATTTCCCCCCAACAGTTGAGGGTGTGGAGAATTAGAGGGAGGGGGAGGGAGAAAGAGAGCCGAGGGTGGAGTTAGAGAGAGAAAAACATCACACCGAGATTAGGGTTGTGAGTGGGGGGGTCTCATTCACGACTCCTCCCTTGTGTGTGGCTGAGCACGAGCGGGGGTTAACGTCTGTTGACAGGCATGCTGGCCAGCGAGCTGGCTGGCTGTTCCTCTGGCAGTGAACACGATGACGAGATGGCAACAGGCACTCAGCATAGCACGTGCTCTCAGTTGCCATCGCAACCTGCCCTTGGATACAGCGTGCTGGTTGGCCGTTTCTCACTGTTGTTGTTGTGTGAGGCTGATGAAACCTCGTGGGTGAGGGAGGGCAAGCGGTACAGCATGGCGCTGCTTTTGGTAGAAAGTGTTGCTAGGCACATTAGAGGTCAGCTAGTAAACAAACACTTTTAATGCTCTAATATTTCATCAACCCACTGACCCCCCTCCCTCAACCTCTCAATCCTGAAGACCATAAACTGGCTGTTTTCACTCTTAAATCCAAGAAATACGTCTAATTAAACACAAAGCAGGATAAACCACTGATCCCCAACAATTTAAGTGCAAAGGAAACATTTAAAAAGATTATCCTGACAGTTTAAAGTTGTCCCGCTTGGTTTAAACCGCAGTATACAACTGACAATGATGAAATAGGCTTTAAACTTCAGTGCTTTATTACACAGAAATCCTAAAGATGAAAAAAACTGAACTTTGAGAACAAAATAAACAAACCAACCACGAGACAATGCACAGAAAAACAGACGCCAATTTACAGCAATTTTGGAAAATTTTCTTAGAACAACAGCAAAAATGAAGCAAAATATTTGAGTCAAGTTCTGACTGAAGGCGTATCCCTATCTGTCATATAGTCAATTGTACTGAAAGTGGAAAAACATCTTTCAATACAATTTCTTCCAATATTCTTCAAATCTTGTAACAACAAGGCAATTAAAAACATTTATCAGTCTTGCTTCAACGTTCAGCACTTGCAGAAGAGAACAAAGAAAAAGCGAGTGTGGCCTTGAGTCGAGTGGCCGGATCAATAGAGCATTGTGCTGAGTGTGCAGCCTGTGTGATGAAATCCTGAACAAATAAACATTCTGCTCATAGCGCGCATTCATACTGCACTAAGACCTGCAGGGAAGACTGTGCCACGAGCCGCAAGAGCCGAGCTGGCAACATGATTGATTACAAGCACAGGCGGGCTTTGTTGCACCACTGGTAATCAGGACAAAGCAGAGTGGAAAGCTTTGTCCTGTGTGTGTGTTTAGGAGTTTGAGTGTGAGGACAGCATGTGCAACTCGAGGAACGTGTCAGAGATAAAAGCATTAATGTGAAGGTACAGCTGAGTGGTCTGGATGTTAAACATCGCTGTCAGGCGTCATCACATCCCTCCTGAAGGCCAAGCTCAATCTCCTCCAACCTTTGTGCCATGGACATGACCAGGACTTTCATCTGGAAAAGATGGGGCAGGGGAGAAAGGGGCCAATTTACAAATTGTGTCGTGCTTTGAGCAAACACAAAAAGGCAGGTAAATGAGTAAAGAGTGAGGATGGAGGGATTCAGAGCAGGGAAGAAACTAAGGGGAACATGGACAGGTGGGAAATGAAGGGAACAGCAGGAAGCAGCGAGGAGGAGGAGTAAAGATAATTGGTACAGGGAGACAGTGTGGAAAAATGAGGGAACCCAGAGAGGAAGTGGTCAGGGCTGGATGGGTATGATTGGGCAGAGAGAGAGAGAGAGAGAGAGAGAGTGGGAGGGGTGGGGGAGACAGGTCATTGAGGGTGGAAGATTAAAAACCCAAACAAGTGTCTACAAGTCAGACAGACAGACGGAGGGACAGGGAAGCAGACAGAATACATTAATGATGGCATCAGGAGAGCATCATCAGACAGCTGAGAACAAAGACTAACACACTGGAGGCATGAAGAGTACCTGTGTTCACCAAAACTCCTCCATGCTTGGTTTTGTTTTGTTTTTTAAAACAAATTCTTGCAAAGAGAAATGCAAACCATCTTCTACCTTCTTCCCTTCAGTTAACAAAATGGCTGAAAGTGACTTCTATCTCACCATAATCAAGAAGCAGTTACAGATGAGAACAGCGCCAAATTGTTTATTTCATGCCGTAAAACGTATCAGTTGATTTTATCAGTGCTGGCATGTTTTTCGTGTTTTTCTAACAGTTTCCAAAACAGAAAGTCAAGCTCGTGGAAGCGCAGAGCTTTTGCAAACACACAAAGCTGGGCGCCAGGGGGGCTCAGGGCGTGAGCAGGCGACCATGGAGGGAAATGGTTCGAGTCCCAACCAGTCGATCTTAAAAAAAAAGAAGCTGTTAGATTACACTTAAAAGTGGAAGTTTTAGCTTAAATGTTGTTTTGAAAAGTATAACATCCTGATGAAGGATTTTGCTTGCAGCTGAGTAATAACAGAGAGCTCTAATGTTCATTTCTGATCAAATCAAAAACCTTTATAATCCTGTTACAAAGCATCAATAGCTAACAAAACACGCTGGCAATGAAATACCAGAAATTAATACAACTTTTGCATAGCCATAGTCTGATTAATCTCTATCTTATTTAGCGAGGCACTAAACAGTCACAAGCAAGATGGATTTAAGTACTAACCCACATATTAACCAAAGCCAGTATGAGGTAAGTATTTTCATTTCATTATACGCTGTCCTTAGGCATCCCTTAGTCTTCGTCACACACAATGTAGAAACATTATTACAGCAGTGACACAGGTTTAATTGAATGAGGTGAGGGTTTTTTTTTATGATTTCTTTTAGTGGATCACAAATGTGGAAAAAGAGAAGAGAGAATCACACGTGGGAAACATTTGAGTAATGAAAAGAAAACTGACAAAGCACTTAAACTATTATATACACCTAGAAGTCTTCATAGGTACTTAACACATACACCCTGCTGCTCATGCCTTGTTTTTCTACCCTCAAAGGCAGCATAACCTGTTTAAAATGTTCTGTTGCATGGATAAGCGCTCAGTATATAATGGTTCACAAGAAAATTCAGATTGCTGCCAAGTGAAAGCAAGTTCCCATGCACACTATCGTGACAAACCACTTCATAATAAAAACATGTTTTTCTCCAGCAAAGATTCCTGAGCACGGCCCATTTCACATCTATTGTCCCTGGTGCAAGTGGGAGGGCTGGCAGGTACTCCTGCACTGTATCGCCCCCTACTGGCCAATTAGTGGCCTTGTGGATATTTTAAACAAAGGGTGATTTAGATCAACTTTGGGAGTCACCGCACTATTCCCATGAAAAATTTGACTAGAATTCCTTAGCAGTGACTGATCATAATGAGACTGCACTAAATCAGGTAAGGAAATTAAAATTTTAAATATTAAATAACTACAAACATAAGAAGCTCTGGCTGTCAACAAGGAAATCGTAAAGATAATATATTATCATTATTTTTTCAGTTTAAATGGTTTAGAGAAAGAAAAGTGTTTGCAGAAGATGAGACGGACAGATGAGGTAATGTCTGATATTAGTGTCTGCCTGCCCATTACAGCACAAAGGATTTCCCAGAAGTAAGCTGATGTCACCGTTACTACAACCTATGCATTGAGAATCAATGAAAGCGGTGCTTGTGGGTAATGAGAAAGTACTACCAGTAAGACAGGTCAATAAAGAAAAACAGCACTTTCTGCTACAAACCTGGCATAGAATTTGGATCTGATGACCAAATTATTTTTTAAGTATTAATACTTTTTTTGTACAACAGCAATACGATATTAAAGGACTAGCATCAACCCGCGTTTGGTGACACAAACACTTTAGAGTGAGCTTAAGGGCAGAAAATCAACTCATTAAGTGAAATAGTTTTGTTTTCTCAAAGCAGGACAACATCACAGAAGGCAGACAAAGAGAAGCAGCAGCAATAATTTACCTCCGTCAGCTGTTGTTCAACAATGCCTCTGTACTCCAGTGTTACTGGCTGCTCTATGGGGCCCTCTGCTGCCAACATCTGGCAGGCTGAGCCAAGCGTGTAACTGAAAAAGATTTACGTTGTTAATAAAGTTGTAAAAGAAGTATTGAGACCATGAACACTAGCGCAATTAATAGAACATGATATACAGCTCATTGGAATTTTTGTTTGCTAGTTCTAAACTGACTCATTTCAGTACATCCATGATGCAAATCTCCCGTTCCTCCACATACCAAAGCTGCTCCACTGGATTGATCTGGTACAAAAATTTGTCAAAAATAAACAAATGACAAATGTGAAACTCATGCACACACCTCTCAATCTCAGCTACACTGAAACAGAAGGTAAACCGCTTGTGGTCCAGGTTCTTAGGGGTAGATGTGAAAACCATGCCAAGCACAGAATGGCAGCCTTGACAGATGAGATCTACAACCAAACTGTGGAGAGAAATTAAAGAAAAAAACTCATTCAGGCTGAGAGGCAGAAAGATTTAACATTACTTGTGCACAAAAAAGTTCAACATCAGTTATTTAGCAAAAATGTGATATATTGTATCATTACAGGGAAGCTACAACGTTTCAAGCATTTTTTAATTTTGACAATGATAGCCTACAGCACAGAAAAAAACCCATCAAATTCAACTTACTGGACCATTTCATTTGGTGTTTGACTATATTACTCTTCAAATGATCTAAATGTGTATCTCTCTGTGTAGTTCAGTACACGCAACCACAATCTTGGGGAAGACCGATGACTTCCCCAAATCCACTGACACGCTCCCCAAGAAAGGTAAACCACGAAGGGTCATGGCTGTTCGCAGAGTGCTACATATTAAAGGAAATGTACCAGAAGAAGTGTGATAAGAAAAGGTGCACAAACAACAGGGATCACTGCAGCCTGGAGAGGATTGTCAAGAAAAGTTGATTCAAAAACTTGGGATAACTTCACAGTGGACTGAGGCTGGTGTCATCAAACAGACGTCTTTAGGAAATGAGCTACAGGTGTCGTACTCCTAATATCAAGCCACCCCTGAGCTAGAAACGACTGAAGCAACTTGCACGGACTAAGGAGAAAAAAGAACTGGACTGTTGCTCAGTGCTCCTTTCAGAAGGATGGATGGATGAATTTATGACTTAAAAACCTCTTCAGATCTTCTTTGTTTTGAGTAAAACAAGATAATTGATAGGGCAGATATGTTAAATATTGTCTCAGTGGTCCGATGGTAATTGTAGCAGTGCAGTCCTGTGCAGGTGCAGGGATTACCCTTTTACCCTTTATTGATGGATACAGTTTGGTTCAAACATTCACCCAGTACCAATTTATTCATGTTTCAATTCATTTCATGTTGTAAGTTACCTGTAATGTTATCTGTGGTTTGAGTAAAAGATCTGACTACATGATTCACTGCTGGGCATCATCTTACCAGAGACATTTTTTGCTTGCTTCAAACACTCGATTCTCCTTCCCAATCAGGACATTGTCAGTGACCCCTAGGATCAAAACATCACAAACAGGTCAGCCGAATACACCTTCAACATTTATAAATTCCCACCCTCTACAACTGCACCAAAATGCACCAGCCCATCAGTCTTGTCATTCATTTTAATAAGCATCAGCTCTTAAAGTGATAAATTCAAAAGGCTCCCACTCATTTATAAATACTGTATGCTAACAGTGGTGTTAAATATAACGTACGACACTGTACTTCCACAAAGTGGTGGCATTTTAACTGAAATGGGCCTCCATCCTAAAAACTCAGTTGGGGCCTAATTGTATCTGCTGGCACATAGCTGGCTGAGGCGTAGGTAGTACAAGCTGCTGCTGAGGGCCCCCAACCCAACAGAGGGGCCCCAAGAGCACTTGAAAGTCACACAAGAGGGATTGATAAATGTGTATTTGTTGTGCATGTGACATATCAGTAGTAATCACACAAGGCAAGGCGAAATATTTTTGATAAATAGGTTAATCTGAAAAGTTAATATTAGAGGTTTAATCATTTTTTACTCCCTGTGTCAGAGCCGGGGTCATGGTCATACACACTGTAAGCATCTTCTTGTGATGGGCGATGGGCTGGAGACACCAATTCAAATTCTGCTTAAGGCCCCGTATAACACCTTGGGCCGGCTCTGGGCTGGGTCACTGATAAAAACAAACAGGCAAACAATCTCCAGCCCAAACTTACGCTTCAGTCTGATTTGGTTTAGTTCGTCTTCAGCTCCATCCCAGGACAATGAATCCCCGACCGGCAGCTTGCACTTGGAGCAGATGAAGACCACGGGTCCGTCATCGCCGTCCTCCTCCTCCTTGGCCGTGCCGAACAACTTTTCTCCGATGGTGGTGGAGTCCAAGCTGGATGCGTCAAACGTGGAATTATTTACACTTTTCCCAGAGGGCTTTAGCGATTGTTTCTTCGTCGCCATTTGTACTCGGTTTTCCCAAACAAGCTGTTTTGAACTTCGGCGCCTTGTTGACGGTGAAGCGAAGCTCCGAGATGTAGCCGATGATGCGAAATGTTAACCTATGCGTACTTCCGCTTTCGTCCGTCTTCTGCTTCTTTGGTATTTAATGGCGGCTGGCATCCAGTAAGGTGGATCACTTCCTCCTGCAGGACACTCCAGTCCTACAGCATCGCTAACCAGTCACTCTAAATCTTACTCAGCCCAATCATTTTGAGATAGCTCAAAACTGCTGCCCTTCCTATCTTACTATCTGCACAGTTATGTACCCAGTCTCCATAATTTCTGCAACATTTCCCCCTATCTCTGATATCCCCCTATCAAACTTCCTACATGACAGAAGAAAATGCTGTACTGTCGCAGCCTTATAACATTGATGACGGAGGGTTTCTGTGATCAGCGTTGTCCTACTATGAATAAAGTGCCCTATCTGGATTCTACTCATTATAACTTGATCTCACCCACAGATCCCTGTGTGATATTGAATCAATTTTTACTTTGTACTGAACACAAATGTCTAGTTATACCATTGTCCAGGCTAAGTTGCCATTGTCTGTTTTTCTGTTTCCATACAATGTTTTTCCCTTCTGATTTTGATCATTTTGTATCCAATCTGAGCCTGAATTGCAGTTTTTGCCAGCATGTCTGCTCTCTCATTGCCCATAATCCCCACATGTGCTGGAACCCACAACAGTACTCTTGTCAAAGTGGTGCCTCTACGTTGTGCCATGCATCTTTACATTTGCGAGTTCCTTTTGTTTCCCTTCTGCATTACAGGGAAAGTTTTCTCCCCAGTGCTGCAGCGTCCTGATCACCTCAAGTTTGTGTTCCAGTGGGGAGACACTGGGGAGCACATGGATCATCCATGCTTGTGTCCATAGAAACTATCATTGTATTTGAAATATATTGTTGTAAAGCAGAGTTCTAATAGTGTAGTAAAGCTGGTTCTTGCATTGGTCATTGCATTGGCCTATGGTAAGCAGCTGTCTTGCTTGCCTGGTGGCAAGCTGCACCTCTGGTATTACAGATGTGCGAGTAAGTGCACTGCCTTTCGACTTTTACATGCTATTAAAGTTGGTCTCTAAACACATGTGTTCTTGGTAATTTCTTACATCCACAGACAGAAATTGAAATGGTGAAAATAAATAAAAGTATTATCCTGATCACTGCCTGTCAAAGTTGTTTTGTATTATCCATTAATTTTAATTTATCTTTACTTTCCACAGTGGGATTGTTTGTTTCAGATAGTTTTTTAGAAGGAAGACAGGATCCATAAGTGTGAATGAGAGGGAGATACCTCAAGCTGCAAGGAACAGAGGTAGTGAAGATAGACAATTTTAAATACCTGGGGTCAACCATCCAAAAGCAACAAACTGCACACAAGACAGGTGAAAGAAGAAGAAGTGTGTGTGAAATGAGCCTAAATCTTTTGTGAAAAAAATGTGACGAGATTGACTAACTTTAAAACTAAAGACGTTTCCTCCATATTTTGTTTTTTTTTTTATATAATTGAGGTAGTTTTAAATTGTTTGAGTCTTTTTGTTTAAACTATAT
>VUQK01032068.1:0-17120 GCA_015106715.1 Bujurquina vittata
TGTGTACAATGTGGTCATGTACATTTTGTGTACATGCAATGCAGTACAATAATTTGATAGGAAGGAGTATATCGGATACCAAGATTTCCAAAAATTTTCAACACCAGAATGTACTTCCTATTATATTATCATACCAAAGAAACAGGAGAAATATTTTCTTCGTACATTTTGCATGTATGTTCCAAAATACGCTTTGGAAAAAGTTTAATTTTGAATGACCCCGTAATGTGCTGGAAAATTGTGAAAATTGACCTTAAAAGTGCTTAAAAGGTGCTTGAATTTTATCCTGGAAATGGTGTACGAACCCTGTATGTTAGTTATGTTTTAAACTTGGAGAAGTAAAAATGTGTATGTTTATGGCTTTAGGCTCATGGCGAAACCCGTGACGTGATAATGAGTGGGATGGAAGTTGGACTGCTGATTGGACACGAAGGCCCTCTGCCGGATGCATTCCCTTTAGAAGTCTTCAATGTGGCTGTGGTGGTAGAGGAAAAGATCATCTTACATGACAGAGATGTGCCCACTGGCTTTGCCATGTTACTGGGTGCCATCTACTGCCTTAACCTTGAGTACCCACAAAATATGAGGTACTGCTTTGAGTTCCTGCAGAAGGTCATCATGAACATTAAACCAGACCAATGCTCTGCAAGAGTCCATGGACTAAGAAATAAACTGCTTAGATATCGTATGTAAAAATTTAACTTGTGTTTAACACAAATGTTTTTTGATTGTTCACAATGTTGAGTGTATTTGTTCTTTGTTCATGAGATTTTTATGAACCCTACAACCCTACCTCAGCTTCTCCATGTCTGCAGTTTGATTTCTCTCTCGCTTGCTCGACTCTCCTCACCACGACCCATCTTCTCTGACTACAACCCCACTTTCTCCACCCCCACCCCCCCATGCGGTTTGCTATTTGGTTGTGAAAGCATGGCGTTAGTGTTTATAAAGATGTTTTTATTAATAAATTTTGTAATTTTGGATAAATCCAAGCATTCAGTGTGTTCTGTCATATCATGTAAGTTGAAACAAATTTGAAATTTTAATTCTTTTAACTTAAAATGGAGAGTTGTATTTCATATAGTAAGTTATTTAAACTCAAAACAGTGAGTTACAATCATGCAGAAATGTGTGTTTGTACAACTAGCTAAAGAAAGTGTATTGTGTCGATGATGATTAATATTTTATTGTTTTAACTTACTGTATTAAGTTGAAACAACAAGCGATAAACAGTTTTCTTCCACCGATAATGTGTAAAGATTTTTTGATTTAACTCAAAGTATCAAGTTGAGATAGCAAGTGATAAAAAGTTAAATCAACTTTGACAACTTGAAGAACTACGTTAAGACAACAACAACAATGTAGTACAATCAACTTTTTAAACTTTAATTTCTGAGTTGAAACAATGATAAACTGCTAATTGAGTTAACATGCGTTTTTAAGGCAGCAGGTGGACTTTCATTTGCAAGTTTAACTGACTTGAAATGTTTTACAGTGCAAACGTTCTGGGGGGCAGCTGGTTGCCACATCAGCGTAAAAACTGGGAACTTCATGGCGTGAGCCATGTAGGTGTCGTGCACATGGCCCGGTACTTTTGTCCTTAAGATGTGGAACTATAACTGTACAAAAACATGCAAATGAGCAAGTACATGATTATTTAAAATGTTGTCAGTTTGCTCATTCACCTACGACCGTTTCCCTCGGTGGGTGCAGGATGCAGCCACTGAGTGAGAACTCAACATAAGAAACTGTTTCTTTGTTGCAAACAATCTGAATTTAGCAAGGCATTAATTTCCCCTTACAAACATTACAAAGAGCCACTGAAACGGAACATCACTGCAGACCTCATGTTTTGTCCGTGTTAGATGCGTAAATCATATCCAGATCAATAGAATCTCCCTTTCATGAGCGAACCTGACATGCGAAGAACAGAACACATTTCAGTGCTTTTTGTGTGTCTCTTCTTTTCTTCTGGGACCGACAGAAAGAGCCACACAGTGTGGTACAACGTGCCAAATGGGTGGCCCGAGGCAAGGAACACCAAGAAACCATCAAGTTTGGTGGTTTGAGCGCGAGCAGGGGGAGCGATTGGTTTGGTTTACATTGAAATTAAGGCAGAGAAATGAGAAACTGCTGTTTACATTTTAGGTGGACTGTTCTCTGTGTTTCCATCCACACCCAGGCAAAACCTAAGACAAGAAGTTATGAAAAATGCATCTTGTAATTGAACAAGTGAAATGTGAAACAGAGGTTCACCTTTCTTTAGTTTACAATTGAAAATCCAGGCATTATAAATTTCCTCTGGGTTATTATGCCAGTCAGTCACCAGAAAAGCTTCAGAACTCTCTAAAAGGGTTTCTCCAATGTATCATACCGTAACACACACACACACACACGCACGCACGCACGCACACACACACACAGATGGCTGAACAGACCTCACCTACATCTAATTTTCTTTGCAAATTATAAAAACTCCTCACAGTTCTGCAAAAGCATTGAGTTTGTGTTTTTATGGTTAAAGTTGTCATCATTTTACATGCTGTTGCTCTAAATGCTAACTGTAGCTTAAAATATACAACAAAACTTCTGTTATTTACAATATGTTTATTTGATGAAAAGCACTATATTCACTGTGATTACGCAACACAAGCACATTTCAAGAGTTTGAGATCTGTTTTCTGATGTGTATGCCGCACAAGCAGAGCAGAACTGCCATTAATGACACCCGGAGCCATTCAGTAACTTGCAGTCAGCATTCTTTTGATTGCATTTGTGAGTGACACATTCCACGTGGGTGTCAGCACTGTCATGTGATGAAACATGGCCGATCTTACGCGTAGGTTCAATTAAAAATTCTATATTCACTTATCCGCCTGCATTCCTGACTGTTTGGGCTGCTAGTCTGTTCTTTACGTCACTTCCGCTTTCTCGCGCTGTCAAACTCAACTCTGTCATCATCACTTTGGCCCAATTATTTTCTCACTCGCCTTCTCCAAAGCCAGTGCGCCTCTCTTTCATATGTGCTTTAAATCTTAGTGCTCTTCTGTCACTCTGCATTTCAGACTCTCATTTGTGCAACCCGTTTTGTCCTCACCTCCACCTCATCCTGACCAGTTAGAGATCCTCATCCAAGTCTCCACCTGCTTCATCTCTGCCAACACCAGCATTTAGACTTTGGGGAAGGGGTGGGGAGGTTCTGTTCTACTTCCTACCATTGTTGGACTCCACTGGAGTCTAATCAAAAAATAGTTTATTATTCAAGCTCTCTTCTTCAATAAATCACAATCCAAAGGACCTCTCATTATTGAACTGTAGGTTATGCCTGCTGTGCAGTGACTGACATGGGCCACATCCATTCTGGATAATCTTGTATTATTCTTGGCTGTTAATGTAGAAATGTAGCATTTCAATTGTTGGTTAAAATAGAGTCGTAAAAATCATTAATCAAACTACAGTTAGCAACCAAGCTACAGAAAAGCTACACTGCATCAGTGTGGCAACAGTTTGTGACGTAAGCTGACAGCACAGTGGTGGAGTGGTTAGCACTGCTGTCTCACAGCAAGAAGGTTCCTGCTTTTGCATTTCTTTGTGTGCTCTCTTTGTGCCCATGCTGGCTGCTAAGTCTCACAACATGTATGTTATGAAAAGGTTTCACATGAAATCAGCTCACATGCTGTTGGAGGCGAACAGGAAAGCCGGTGAAGGCGTCATTATTCTGAGCATGGAGTAGTGTTCATGAAAAATGCTGCATAGGGTGTGTTTATATGGGAGCGGGCATCAGGATGCACTTAGCACATGCTGTCGTTTAAATATATATAAGCTAGGCTATCTCACGTTCTGAGGAAGTGAGAAGCGAGTTTGCCCGAGTGTGTGTTTATTTTTGGTAACCAGCTCAAATTTAATGAGCGCCTTGAGCATGCTTTGAGAAAAGCACCACCATATATTTATAAAGGCCACATGAAACAAAGACATGAATGTCTGTTGTCCTGGCACAATTCTCATAGGTGTGACTTGGCTTCTGTGACAGAATGACCACAGGGTGTTGTGGGCTCTCAAAGGAGATTAGCTTGCAGTGATGACTGTACAACATGTTGTCGAGGTCTTCCTCTCTGGAAACTGGAAACCTTGTCATCTAATTACCAACACTGGAACGAGGGCGAAAAGAAGTGACTTCACACTGCCCCCCCCCCCAAAAAAAGGAAAAAGGATCGATCCTGTTAATAAAGTAATATGTCCATATTGTGTTTGAAAAAATGTTAAACTCCCACCAGTAAGCCACACACACACACACACACACACACACACACACACTGTCATGCGCATAATGTTCTGCCGTTTCACTACAGCACCATATAGAGATTAATCCAACCCTGAAAATATCCCCAAATCCCTGACTTCCTCTAGACAGAAACATTTGTTAAAAACTACAGAGAAGGGTTTTCATTCTTTTTGACTATTCACGTCAGCTGTTTGCAGACAGGCCACTTTGCTTGCAGGCTACAGAAGTTAAAAAGAACAGCAACAGACGTTCACGTGGCCTAAAACACAGAATTATGCAAAGTCCCATGCTTTACATCTCAATGAGCCTAATATGTTTTGGCGTCTTTCTGCTCAAATAAAATAATAAAGAATTTCTGGCAACCTTTGGTGGGTATGTATTCCCCAACCGGTGGGCAAATGGTTGCTGACTGTCACCAGGTGAAGTCCGTCCTCCTGATTGCTTTGGTTGATAGCAAATTGCTGCAGTTGCCTGTAGTTCCTATTGAAGATGTTAACTTGTGTGCAAACGTTCACCATTTACTCTTTGAATTGAAGTGAAACTGGATGCAAATAGAAAACATTTGCTTTCAAATTAAATGTTGTGCCTTCACAAACTCTAAGAACAGATTATATGGACTTAATAGGTGTTTTTTTCCTTTTATTTCACATACAGCTTCACACAGTGGGGCAATTAACAGATGTTTTATTTCTCAGAATGCTGCTGCACTACCCAGAAGTTCTGACTGAGAAATCATGGGGCTTTCCTCAGAAAAAGTAACACCCAAACATGTAACGCACGCAGGTGTGCGTACACGTGTGCCTTGGATGACAGCGTCAAACCTTATCAAGGTGTTCGGTGTACTCCTACGGCTGGCACGCAAGTTTATTTATATCTATTGTCTCTTGTCCTTACTGTAATTTTTTTTTTTGTGCTCTACATGGTCGCACTCGTGTATGTACGTGTCCATTTATGTGTGTGTGAAAACCAAGGTATGCTCTGCCATCTCTAATTAACTTGGTGTAGATGTGAATGACTCAGCAGCAGTTGACAGCATAATCACTCTGTGGCTCACCTGTTTATACGTGCAAACACATTCACAAATGCCGGGGCTGCTAAACACACACAGACACACACACACGAATGCTTACACATTCATAGTTGTAGTTAAACTAAACCCTTTGTGAACCCCTGGGAGAGTTCTCACTGTGGATCAGGGTGAAACTTGGAGTATTCCCTGGTAAATAAACGCAACTATAAAACACAGGCAAGCCGTAACCCATCTCTGGATGCCAGCTGAGGTGCATTCTTGCCAATGTGAATGTGTGTGTTTGTCTGTCTGTCTGATGTAACCTGGCAGCTCAGGTGCAAACAGAGGGCAACATGCTGATTAGTGGTGGCAACCTGAAGCCACAAGTAGGCAAGGAAATGAATGCTCAGGAAAATTAATCATCAGCTATTTACCTCAAATTAAACAAACAGATATAAACAAACTCCTTGGTTTCACAAAGCAGGACGTTTCTTTCAGTTTCTGTATATGCTGGCTTTTTAATTGATTATGACACACAACTTGGATCTTATTTCATCATAATGGTATGGGCATTATTCTTCTGTCCATAATCAGTTGAGTTAATGAGAAGAAGAAACGAGAGCATACAGACAATAAATACAAAATGTATATGAAAATGAAGCTTTATTCAGATCTTCTGGGCTGCTAATCCAGAGCCTACTTCATTTGTAAATGGTCTGTGCTCACAGCTATGACACTGAGGTGAAAGTAGCTCAATATGCATGTAATGGTTGTTTGCAAAGGAGTCGCAAGTTGTGTAGTGGCTCTTGTGTACATTCAGTTTTGTTTTCTTTTCCAAATAACTGATTTAATAAAGTGCCGTAAAGTAAACTTGAAACTTGTTTTGAACCTGTCTGACCACTTGTACAGACTGTCCCAAGGGACTGTTTGCATTGACTCTAAAGCTAATCTGGCAAATTAAAAATTTAAAACTGCAAAGCAAAGCCACAGTCTTATTAAATCATGCAGTATGTCTCAAACAATGCTACGATCTGTCCTTTTTTTCTCAGCTTGAGAGACGTCTTAAATTGAGAACAAATGTTGAAATATGACTTGTTTTCCGTGTGATTTGGGTGTGGCTTGAATGCAAAGCTGCCCTCATGAAGCCTTCTGTTATATGTCAAACAGACCCGTAACAGTTACTGCACATCTGTCACTTCCTTCAGACCAAGAAGCAGTCAACTGCTGGGGCTGAAGCCAATACACAAGTGCCAAAAACTGCACTTCCTGGACTGGCCACTTGAGCCTGTCTATCCCTGAGTGCTGACATGCTAAAATGGTCAACGAAGTAGCATTAAAAAAGCGTTTACAGCCTGGTTTTAAAACTGTTTCCTGCTTTCATAACAAAGGTATGCTAGTAGATTATTTTAAAACTCATTTTATCTGGGTAGTGATAAGACTTCTAGCTTTGGGGTGTGTTTGACAGGTCTATGGACACAGGTACTAATGAAGGGGTTGTCACAAATGCAGACATGGGAGAAGCACATAAACTCAAAAGACAGCCTTTATTACTGGGTGTGCTTACAGGATACAAAAAACCAGAGAGACACTTCACAGGAACAAATACTCCAAAAACTGGGAAACACTAGGAGGTGACCTGACAAAGGGCAAGGGGAAAATGCAAACAATATATACACAAGGTAAGAAGAAAAGTGGGAACAGCTCAGAAGGTCGAGACACAGGAAACAGAACTATAAGAAGAGTGCAAGGAACAACAACTCACAAAATAAAACAGGAAGTCTTAACAAACAGGGGAAAACATGAGAATGAACTTAATGCAGGGAACTAGACACACTGAGGGAGGAACTGAACTAAAGCACAAGGACCAGGGAGCAAAACACCAGACAAACCAGGAAAGTCACAGAATAATTAATAACTAAAAAAGCGGCGTTGCAGCTCACGCTCTGGACCATCGGGACGTTGCAGCTCAAACTCTGGACTCTCAGGACGCTGCAGGCAGAGCAATATGCTGTAGCTGTGGCTCACACTTTGGACCATCGGGACGTTGCAGCACAGGCAGAGCGGGACCCTCTCAGACTCAACTCTTGGTTTGTTGCACCTTTGATGCAGGTTGTTGGGGTTCTCAGAGCACTGGAGCTGGTTGGCAGACTCATTGCGTCTCTGCATTTTCACTGCAGCTTTGAATATTACTCCGATTGGACCCATAAGTAATTACTCCTGATGATTTTGCTTGGGGCTTTTTGGTTGTTTGCTTTTATACAAAGGGGAGTGGAACTATATGGCAAATTTGACCCAGGTTCTTCCAGTCAAAATAAATATGCCGAGCAGTTCTTGAAAAAGTTCAAAAGGGCTTTTAGTTTCTGTTGCTCTGGATGTCTGTTGTTTGACAAGCAGGAATAACACAGGATGATACGCACATAATGACAGGTGAAACAGACTAAAATATTCCAATCATGGTTCATGACCTTCACTGGCATGCTGCAACAACCACAGCTTCATCATCCTTTACCGTGCATCCTTTAACATGACCTTAGAAAAATAACAAGTTCTTCTGTGCCAGGAAGCACGATCAGCTCTGCCAAGCTCTGCTGAAAATTGTGCGATGCAGGTGAGGACACAAAAGAGCTCAAAAGCTGAGTTGGAGATGTAGAGAAAAGGTAACACAAAAGTTAATCCCAACAAAAGAAAACAAAGGTAGTCCTTTAATGAATTACTGGACCCTGTTTACACTGATAAGTGTATAAAAGAACGGCTAAAAGAGAAAGGAAAGAAGACAAGAAAGAGGTGGGAAATAATTCATACGCACATTGTTTGCTTCTAGTTCAGGTCTTCATACCTATAAAATAGTTTTTTTAGCAGTCTTTATATTTAATACCTCCCGTGTTTTTCAGTTGCTATATTTTAATGCATAACCACTGTCAAAATCAGCAGAAAATTTCCAAAATAAACAAGTTTATCCAGCCAGGAAGTAAAATGCTCACAAAAAAACACACACAAAAAGGTTCCACAGTTATAATGGAGATTGAGGTGTTGTTTTTTCATCAATAAGTTGTACTGCATGACATACATGCATTGGGTTTTTTTGTTTTGGAAAGCACTGGAGATGCTGCATCAGAAAGGTCTGCTGGCGTGTGAATAAAAAAAGGCTAATATCAAGAACATAATCATGAATTGGTAAGTGCATTTCTTTAACCAAGTGGATCCATTTAAAGTTAGTTACATCACAGTTTTTTGGGGGTAAAATCTAATAGAAAAACACGCGGATCATGTAGAAACGTGAACACTTAGTCAGGTCCATGACTCAGATAAGCACTAACTCAAAGTGTGACCTGCTTTTCACAGGTGTGCTGCACAAACATCACAGTAGTTTATTCCTCCCACATGCTGTGACAGGGAGGTAGAGGGAGAGATTTCTAAAGATAAATGAACGGACGATCTGAAGCGCAGGCGGTTATCAGATACGATCAGATGGAAGCGATGTGTAATAGCCTCGAACGGATCGAACTAAATCAAATTAACCACAGGGCTCGTACAGATTGGCCCTCACAACAATGAAACCTGTTTGGTAAATGTGGGTTGTGAAACTGCAAGGTGGTGCCTTGGAAACAAAATAATTTCAGCCCAGCGTTGCGCAATGCCTCCACTTTGCATCGGGATCTCTGATGAAAAGTTGAGGGCTCGCCAGCACCAAAGTCATCAGACAGTTTTATGACTGAAAATGAAGCTGGGATGAACCTGCCTATACACACAGAAAGCCTGCATCTTATACAAATACACCTGGAGCACGCCCAGTATACATGGCAACTGAGCCCAACAACCACTTAAAACACAACCACAGAAAAGAGGTGTTTTTCAAGCTGCTTGGATTCAGCACACACTCGGTCAAGTCTGCTGACAATAACTGAACAGCAAAATGTGAACCTGCAACGTTAGCCCGTTTGATGTTCCCCGACTCTCTTTTTTTAATCTTTCCTTCAATAGAGGGGAGTCTGAAAGGCAGAGTCGAGATGTTTAGGAACACGGTTTGCGGTGGTAAAACCCACGGATAACAATAAGCGTTTTACACAGAGCAGGAATTCAGAGAACTTGAGGAGAGAAACACAGAGACAATACTTGGCTGTGAAAGAGTGACGATCGCTCTAACATGCTAAATCTCTGCCTTTGTGCCCCAAAGCTTTGATCCCAAACTTCTAGTGAGCCTCTTGTTGAGTCTGTTTGCTCTCATTCAGATATATTAAGACTTTCCATTATGCACCAACATCAGAAACAGCCTGTGGTATTTGCTCAAAGATTAGTTTACTTAAAAGCCCAAAAAAAGGCCCCTGAAATCAGAGGGGAAAACCTTCCCTTCACGGAGATGAGAGGTAATCTGTGTACGCTTGAGTCAATTCAGCACTGTGCTGGTGTTTCTATGCAGACTGTGTGTGTGTGTCTGGCTGTTTTTTTAATGTGTTTCTCAGCATCTTTTGCTGTTAGATAAATATGTATTGAAAGTGTGGCGCTTAAAAGAAAATACAACAGGAGAGTAAACTTCGCCATTTATATCCTGAGTTCAAAATACTGTTTACTGAGACGCGTGGAGCTTATAGCCAAACTAGCTCTGAGGAGTTGACGCAGACCTGTCGTGCTCTAGCTTGAGTGTGTGTGTGTATCTACAAAGGTACTTTTACAGGCATTTATCTGTGGGCTTGTTTAGCTGATTTGTGGTGCCATTCATCCAGGGAACAGTCGAGGTTCATTTGGGTCGTTGTGGTTCCTTAAAGACACCGATACTCCAGGCAGTATCTGACATGCCCACGAGGTTCAGCAATGTCAACAGATGACCTCATAGATGTCGAGGCACACCAACGTTGAGGACGATGATAAAAACAGGAATTACATTCATGAACAAGCCTACATCAGCTCAGCAACTTTGTGGTGACCGAAGCACATGGTGTCAACATATCTTCATATTTGCCCTGCATGCAGTCTTTGTCCCTCAAGTTCAGGTCTTCTACCAGAGACCTGCGTGTTTAAGGATCCTGCACACTACGTTAGCTGTTTCTAGGACTGCCTTCTTCTGGATAAATATCTTGTATGTCATTCTAGCCCAGTTTGGGGGTCACCGCTGAGAGTGTTCTGATTACCACTAGCTTTTATTGCTAGTGTTGTGTTTCTGTCTTGGTAATCCCTGTTTTTCTTTGTCAGCCTCAGTCTCATCTGCCTAGTATTTAGGTTCACTTCCTGGTCGTGTTTAATTATTCCCAGCTGTGTCTCCACCTGTTCCCGCTCCCCTCGTTATCCCGTGTTTGAATTTAAGCCCTGTGTTTTCCCTGCTCCTTTGTTGTCTCGTCATCAGTGTTACCTCGCTGTGTGTCACCCTGCATCATATTTTGTGTTTAGTTTAGGCACCCGTTGAGCCCCAGTTTAACCATGTCTATTATTTCTTGTCTTTTCCTAAATAAACCACGTTACGTTCAGTTTTGCTTTTTGAGTCCTGCATTCTGGGTCCAACCTCTCCTACCACACAGCAACCCTGACACTTTCAGCTCGTACTCGGCGCACATGTTCCCGTATACGATGCCAGCCGCTTGGTTATGGCGTTCCATGTATGCGCTGCCTGCTAGCATCTTGCACCCTGCTGTTATGTGCTGGATTGTCTCAGGGGCATCGCTGCACAGCCTGCACTGGGGGTCTTGCCTGGTGCGGTAGACCCCAGCCATATCGATCTTGTGCTCAGGGCTTGTTCCTGTGCTGCCATGATTAGTGTCTCTGTGCTGTCTTTCAGTCCAACTTTGTCAAAACATTGTTAGGATTTTTCAGTATTGGCCACTTCTTCTATCTGCTGGTGGTACATGCTGTGGCGAGGCCTGTGCTTCCATGATGGTTCCTGTTCTTGCTCCTCTTCTTTCTCTGGTTTCTGCTGCATGAAGTACTCAAGCACATGATCAGCTGTGGCCTTCTTTCTACTCATGGATCTTTGTTTTTTCATCCAGGATAATGGTTCTGATACTCACTTGTCTCCAGCCTCCTTTCTTCTATTTAGCATACAGTCTCAGAGTGCTGGATTTGAGGTGAAACCCTCCACACATTGTCTTGATGTTAGTGGCTTCTCTCAGCTTATCATCTCAGCAGGATATCTGACGAATGGTACGGCATTGGTGTTGTGGCCAACTTCAATCCATTTGCACAAGTCACCATCAAGAGCGGGATTTACCAATGAGATACTTTACCCCCACTGTTCTGCATAGGCCTGAACCCCCTCAGCCAGATCATTAACAAGACTGGCTACAGAGTAAGTAGTTAATTTCTGTTTAATATGAATTTCTGTATATAGACAGGAAGAGATTTGTAATTTTAACCAAGCTAACACAATCACACCCTGTTGGCCATTCACCATTGTTGAATTTATTCATTTTAAAAAGAACTTTTAAGGTACACTTTCAAAAGCTCTGATACAAAATGTCAAGGTTGAAAGAAAGAAAGACACACAAAGAAATTCTCAAACTAGAAAAAGCGTGAGACGTTTGAATGGAATGAAAATCATTATGAAAGCTGACATAGATGCGAGTGTGTTCATTCCACCCCAGCATATCCGCACATTTGAGCAGCTGGTTGAACAACGTGGCTGTATGTGTGTGAGTGTTATTACCAGCTAGCATGCATACGGATAGACACATACCACAGCCATAGTCACCTGTGCTATTAACCTCCACTCCCATCAGAGGCTCTTTGGAAGGAATGTGAAGGAATGAGCAATATCGCAGAAGGATTCTGTCTCTCAGGAACTGACAGAGTGTAAATATAGCAGGCATGTCAGAGGGTTCAGCGCTCTGGCTATGTCTAAATAGAAGGCTGCTAGTGCAGATCACATTACTACCAAAGGCTTGTCAATAGGTATTCATCATCCTCAGTACTGCTTACTGCACAAACACAGACACACAGGAATCCATTCAGATGATTGATTTCTTTTCCCTCAAATTAGGTTTTGTGAACAGAAATGCGAGTTAAACTTGCAAGCCTGGAAAAGTTTAGTAGTAGTGTGCTTTATTAACATGTTGGTTATTGTCAATTCAGGTATATAGAGACACCACTGGTGCTTAAATGTATCACATTCGTACATTTACGAAAACAGAACATAAATTGCAACTTATTTTTCAGCATTGAGCTGTGTCTGTAGCGGGGGCGTTTCTTTTTACTGTGCATTTAACGAGGGGACTTGTGTAGCTTTACGTGTAGTCATGAACATGTTGACTGCCCTGCTGAGAGAGACAGACAGAGAGAGCATGCAGTCTATAGGCAAGAGTCATGACAGATGAGCGGATTCTGTAATGTCACCCCTCAGGATGGCCTCATGCGGCAATGTGACTTGAGCATTGTGATAGAGAGACATGAAACCCTCTGAAACAGCAAAGATGATGATGAGAGTCAAACTTTTTAGGAAGTTTCATATTTGAATGGTAATTCTTTATGTCCAAGTAACCACTGACGTTATTCTGGTTAATGCATCAAAGTAAAGCGTCATTTATACGCTCCATAGTACAGTAAGTGATGTCGCTGTTTGCTTTCATACATGCGTGTTGGTGTGCTCAGGAATGATACGAAGCTGTTCATGTTGTACTTGGAGCTAATACATTTTTGAACAACACTTAAGCAAGTACTTTACATAAATATGGCTTTTAACTGAAAATGTGGTTGAAAATTATGACTTTCTAAAAGTGTCCAAATCCAGCCTAATTTTAATGAGGGAGCTAACAATAAACAAACAAACAACCTTAAATCTATATGAATCAATCTATGAATATAGATTTTTTTTCTTGGCTAGCTCTCTAACATCACAGTCACTTGACAAATGATAATTATCTGAACAGCTGCTGTCATCACTGGGCTGAAAAATAACTCAGAATCCAAACATGTCAGAGTCAGGTTTAAAGGTCCTGCAGGTTTTAATATTTTGTCATAATTACTATGACAGTAACATTACTTACTGACTGCTGACCTCAAATCTGCAGATGACCTGGAATGACCTGTGAGTGGTACGCTTGCTTGCTTTGTGATGGCTGTGTCATTCTGTCACTGCTCAAGATGGGAAAGAGAGAATCGAAAACAGTAAAACGAAAGATCTCAAGATAAAGAAGAGCAATTTGTGTTTGCTCAGCACGTTTCGGGCCTCTGTTGATTACTTTAACTTAATAAAAAACACAATTTCCCAGTTCTGCCTTTTGCACATTCAGTTTGTGGCTGCTAAAACAGGACATCACAAAGAAACAGCTGTTATAGTGAGCTTAAGGAACTCCACGTCTGTGCCGGGAGGTTTTCTTTCCTTTTTTTATGCCTCCTTTGTTTTTGTTCATTGATTTTACAGTAAATGTAAAATTCATTGAAAGACCTGCAGCTCATACATGGTTTGTTTTAAATCTGTGGTAAAGCTGTAGTGGCTCTCTTAAAATCCAGATATTGATCTACCGCTCTTTCTAAAATCTGCATCAACATGCTGTGACCTCACACTATGCCCCCCCACACACCAGATATATAAGGTATAACATAAGCACTGAAAGTAATTTGTACCAATTATTTCGCAAAATCAAATTTGACTGTATCAGCTAAGATGTTTAGTTTGCAAACCACATAATTTAATACTAAATTACCAACTACAGTTCAATTTTTTTTATAGATGCCAAACCTGGAGGGCATAACAAAACTTCCCACTGCAGCCTGACAATTATTTTACCAGGCTTATTCAGCATAAAGGTTGTAAAGTTGAATGCACTAATTCCTCAGTTTGTTGACAATGGAGCATTGCACGTGAACATAAGTCTCCTGTTTTTAATTAGATCTGAGTCATCTTACAAAATATCACTGCCCTGTCTCTGCTGCCTATGAACTCTGACTACACTGGACCTGACACTGATGTCCATTGGATCGAAGAGGACCATGCCAATGGGACATTTCTGACTCATCAAGATCAAATGTACATACGCCTGCCTATTTCTTTGTATGCTTTCATCTTTAGTGTAAGGGGAATTATTCTCAATGAGATAGATCTATGTAAAAAGTCTATATCAACTGCAGTATACACCAAAGTATACTGCAGTTAGTGGTTAGTGCTGTATTTTAATCACAAGAGCAGAGAACTTAATGCTGCTCATACACTATAGTGCCAAAAGTATTCACTCAACCATCCAAATCATTGAATCCAGGTGTTCCAGTCCCTTCCACAGGTGTATAAACCAGCACCTCGGCATGCAGGCTGCTCCTACCAACATCAGTGAAAGAATGGCTCGCTCTCAGGAGCTCAGTGAATTCCAGTGTGGTACCGTGATAGGATGATACCTGTGCAACAAGTCCAGTCGTGAAATTTCCTCATTACTAAATATTCCACAGTCAGCTGTTTGTGGGATTATAACAAAGTGGAAGTGATTGGGAATGACAGCAACTCAGCTGCAAAGTGGTAGGTCACATAAAAGACAGAGCGGGGTCAGTGGATGCTGAGGGTCATAGTGCGCAGAGGTCACCAACTTGTCATTTGTTACAGACCTCCAAACTTCACGTGGCCTTCAGACTAGTGGAATGGTTTCCATGGCTGAGCAGCTTCCAAGCCTTACATCACCAAGCACAGTGCAAAGTGTCAGGTGTTTGGAAGCGTCACTAGACTCTAGAGCAGTGGAAACGTGTTCTCTGGAGTGACAAATCACGGTTCCCAGTTTGGCAATCTGATGGACGAGTTTGGGTTGCCAGGAGAGCGGTACCTGTCTGACTGCACTGTGCCAAGTGTAAAGTTGGGGGGTTCAGGAGTTGGGCTCGGCCCCTTAGTTCCAGTGAAATGCTTCAGCATACCAAGACATTTGGGACAGTTTGATGTTCCCACCTTTGTGGGAACAGTTTGGGGATGGCCCCTTCCTGTTCCAACATGACGCTCCATAAAGACGTGGACGAGCCAGTTTGGTGTGGAAGAACTTGACTGGCCTGCACAGGGTCCTGACCTCAGCCTGATAGAACACACTCATTGTTCTTCCACTGCCCTCAAAGAAACAATGACTAAAACGAGAAACGTCAGTCTTCTCGTGTACGTATTTTGGATTCTTGTGTTGTGGTATTTTGACTTTTGTATTCCTTTACTTTTAGCACTTATTCCTGGTTGGTTTATTTATGTACACATTCTCAGGTCTTCTTAGCCCAATATGTCCTTTGGATTCTGCTTGTACCATAGTTGATATTTTAGTTTTTGGTTCCATTTCGCTCTCCTGTGTTTCTCCTGTTGTTTAGTTGTGTGTTAGCACGTCATCTCACTTTCCTTTGCTCCAATCACCCCTCTGTGTATTTATAGTTGTTGCCTTCCTTCGGCGCGTCTGTTCATCTTGCCTCTGTGTTTCCTAGTCTCAGTGTGTATTCAAGCTTTATGTTTTTCAGTAGTTTAGACTTTTCATTTTTTCATCTTAATAAACGGTTCAGTTTTTGTTCATTTATGTGCTCATTACGAGTCTGCATTTGGGTCCACTTGACAGCTACGTCTCTTAAAGACTTTGTTATATCATATTATCGCAATACAGATGTTCACATTCAGAGTCCAGACTTACTTGAAACTAGTTTTCAAAAGTAGAACAGGAGGCAGAGCCTTCAGCCATCAGGCTCCTCTCCTGTGGAACCACGAGAGGAACCTCTTTCCTTTTTAGATTAGGCTTCAGACTTTCCTCTTGATAAAGCTTACAGTTAACGGGTGGATCAGCTGATAAGGTTTATCGAGTCGCTATAGACTCGGGCTGCTCAGGGACTTCCCATGATGCACTGGACACTTCTCATCCACTCTCCTCTTTTCGTTTCTAATGCTTATATGCTATCATTGCATGTCTTTAACTTTTGACTTCCCTCTCCTGTAGTTTGTTTTGTCCTGTTTGTGGTTCTCAGTTTTTCTGTGCTCCACTGTCTTCTCTTCCTTTTACAGGTCAGGGCCCTTCCTCTTCTGCCAAAGGTTTCTCATTGTCAAAAGGGATTTCCTCCTTTGGACCCTTGCTCACTGGGGTTCTCTTTCTAATGTTATAGAGTCTTTAGAATATTATATGAAGCACTTTGAAGTAATGCTACATATTGGGCTGGGTCTGCCTAAAGGTATACTGCAGGTATTTAAAGGATAAGACTGAAAAAGTGAAACAGGTGACAGACAAAGAAGAATATGTTGATATGGCTTCCTTCTCTTTGAAAGATATAATGCTGTTTGTTTGGGGTTTTTTTTTACATTTTCTGTGTATATGCATGCATGCGCAGGTGTGTCCTTGTGTGCAAAGTGCAAATAAGATGATAAGTGATTCCAGAAGTCAATTCCAAAGCAGAGCCAGAACTCCTTCCTGTGATGTAACAGCTAATGACAGTAAATGAGTTTGAGTCCTTTGCTCGGGCAGATCAGTGGCTCCCAGAGGAAAGCAGACCATGGTTCATTCTAAGTGCTGTGTTGTTATTTCTGAAGTAAATGGAGTTTGTTATCACAGCTTGCCCCCCCTTGCTCCCCCTCTTTCACTTTGCAGAGCGACACAGCAAAACCCCTGCTGCGTTTCTCATGCTGGACACCACATGTCGGCACACACAAACGCACAGTACGCACGCTTTTATGTGAAGGATGCACACAATTCTCCTGCAACATACGGTTGGATATAGAAC
This sequence comes from Bujurquina vittata, assembly GCA_015106715.1. Lineage (NCBI taxonomy): Eukaryota > Metazoa > Chordata > Actinopteri > Cichliformes > Cichlidae > Bujurquina > Bujurquina vittata. The sequence continues at coordinate 16,923 of VUQK01032068.1, forward strand.
AATAAATTACGGTAAAGGGAATGTGTTTGAGATATGACGAGCTTATGGCGTGCGACTCGCCTTGCACCGCCATGACTAGCTTACATGCTATCTGATCTGCTTATCACTTGGGCAGACAAGAAAACACATGCGCGCACACAGACACACACACACACACTCTCTCTCTCTTTTTGGTATGTACTAATGTAACTAGTATTT